>JZLH01S0617744.1:40846-52386 GCA_001188425.1 Eucidaris tribuloides
ACAAGCACGACAAACATTTCAAATCGGTTGAGCATGATGACTGAATCTGTTTATTTTCTTCTCCAGATAAACTTCAATCTATAGTTCCGAATAAAATGAAACGAAAAAATCTGTCGAAGGACCATTTTAAACGAAGTTAGGCGGAGTTTTATCTCAATTTTGTGTTTTCATGTAACTAGATTGTTGTGTATACGTCTATGCAAAATCTACATTCATTACCAAACTTGAGCTGCAAATCAGAGGGGTTTTTTAATATGGGTCGAGCTATTGATTTTTACACATATAGGGCCTATTGTCCGACGATTAACGTATTTTAAGCAAGTGATTGTAATGATTTCTAAATCGATTATTGAGTGAGATGTAGTCAACAACTGACATCATCATAAGTAAGCTGAGCAATACATAGAAAAGTATTTTTTCCTTAATAATGCACAATTAATTCAATTTTAAATGATCACATATCATCAAACATAAATCATAACACAAGCAATATTTCAATTTCTTACCGTAACGATGATGGGAAATTATAACCAACATGTGACAAGTCTTTAGATGCTTTGATTTATTTTGCATTGAATTCATGGTTAAACAATTACAACAATTGTACAGCTGATTACAGAATGTGTGTTTTGCATTGTAATTGTTTTGAAGTATTTGACGTCCTACTTTGAAACTATGCAATCCTTTCTTACTATAGAGGAAGATGCGAAAATCGTCTAGTAGGGCCTACCTGCATTGAATATAATAGTCGGTAATTTTGTTTGTTTGTTTGTTAATTTGTTTTGTAGTAGAAAATACGATACATATTTTTATAAAAAGAGGTTATTGACTGATTGATTAAAGAGATAAGGGGTGTGCCTTTTCACAGAAGGTGACGAATTTATACTTGCCATATATATACAATTTAGCTTTAAAAATACACAAACAAAAATCTTTAAATAATTACAGCTTGATGACGGAATTTTAATCTCGTCGTAGAATTACGCTTAGTATAAAACAGAGTCACTTTTCTAGCTTATTTGATTTATTAGTGTCCATTATGTCTTCCACATAACACGAATCATAGAGGTATGTTTTCATTAACGGCAAATAATATATTACACAGTTGTAGGTGCTAGTAGAGGCAATTATTCTGAAAAAAAAATGATTAATTGGTTCAACGTGATAACTGATATCCCGAAATGGGACTGTGAAATAATGATTGAGAGGTGCTGTAATGTAGAAAATCGTTGATTTTGCAGTTTGTTCCTTATTTTTTTTACAACTATGTAATCATATATAGCAAGTAAAACAGGGACTACAATTACACTCATTGGCAACAGCAGCTTGGGATGTGCAGGTTATATATTGGCATTATCAGATAATTCTCATATGTTTATTAATCAAATAGTTGTGTTTTTACCATTTTTGTCACATTTTTCATATTTTCAAAAATTAATACACTGATTCATCATGCTGTTCATTTTTTACCGAGTAAAAAGTTTTGCACGTTCGTACAGCTTGTTAACCGTCTTAAGTACTACAGGCAACAACAAAATTGTACTAATATCTACATGGCTTATTAATATACTTGACCTTGTAATGTCCGAACATCTGTCGACAACACTTAATCTGAGGGGTTTTGTTTCATACGTTATTTATAAGAACAAGAAAAATTCCGCAAAACAGTAATGCAAATGTTTACAATACAATTACACTGTAAAAATTCTATCTGTTATAAACACTTTTACTTTATAAATACTTGAACACATTTAGCTGGAAATCATAAGCACATTTAGTCAGAAATTTTGTTTATCACCTGTATGATATCAAACGTGCGTGTTTATTTCTGGAACACTTCGTAAACACTTGAACACCATGAAATCATAAACACGTCATTGAAAATCATAAATGCGTCAACAAACATTTTTGAAATCATCCAAACACTTAAAGTGTCCAGATCTTCACAAAAATGTTTGTTGACGCGTTCATGATTTTCAACACCAAAACACCTAAACTTGTTTATGAAACGTGTTAAAAGTTTATGAAGTGTTTCAGAAATAAACACGAACTTTTGATATCGGTAATTCACAAGTGTTTATGATTTGCAGATAAAAGTGTTCAAGTGTTTATAATTACAGAGCAGTATGTATTTTACGCGATAGCACGGTTTATTCATGACAAGAGAATAAACGCTGTGGTATTTTGTCAGATATCCAAAGCTGTTTATTCTACAATTTTTGAACCCCTTATAATTATTTAGAGGGTGATATAAACTGCGAACTTTTTAAACTTGCAGCTTGCCCATTTTGTGATGTAACAGTAGTTGATTTGTTTAAGACTTCTCTCATAGATTAAATGGGAAATTATATAACTGTTCTAGTTTTCTTCCGTCATTTTTCTTAGGGGGATTTGTCGAGGGCAGGTTCTGATGCAACAGTAGCGAATAATTAAAAAATATCGTTTCGCTCGTTTTGTTACTTTGTATTTAATTTGTTTTCTGGTTTTGCTCTGCCGTGAAGATTTCTGGAATTCGGTTTATTATCAGAGCGTTTACAGTTGACATATTTCCTGTTAAATTAATTTGATGTTATTTGTGAGTAAATTATAATAAATAAATGGTAAGCAGGGTAAGGCAGAGAGTTGTATTCGATGAAGTGCCTAAACTGAATCAATAAATACTATTTTTTATGCAAAACATGTCAATGTAGCCAAATGGTGTCTTGATCGAGAAACGAGTTTTTATATTTCGTGCGTTTATGTAAATTGTCAGAAGATGGATATGAAAGAGTGTGATGCAATTGCGATGCGTGTGGTGGGATGGGATGGGATATGTGCGATGGGTGGTGGATAATGTGTGACGTGTGATGGGATGGGATGGGATTGGATGCGATGGGATGGGATGGGATGGGAGGGGATGGGATGGGATGTCATGTCGTGACGTGTCGTGACGTGATGTGATGTGACTGAAGTAATTGGATGTGTGATGTAATGTGAGGTTTGATATGATGTCATGTCATGTGACGTCACGTGATTGAATGTTTTATGTGATGTGATGTGATGTATCGTTTGATGTGATGTGATGTGAGTTGGTGTGAGGTGATGTGATGTGATGTGATGTGATGTGATGTGGATGTGATGTGGATGTGATGTGATGTGATGTGATGTGATGTGACGTGATGTGATGTGATGTGATGTGGATGTGATGTGATGTGATGTTATGTGATGTGACGTGACGTGACGTGACGTGACGTGATGTGATGTGATGTGATGTGATGTGATGTGACGTGACGTGACGTGACGTGACGTGACGTGATGTGATGTGACGTGACGTGATGTGATGTGATGTGATGTGATGTGATGTGACGTGACGTGACGTGACGTGACGTGACGTGATGTGATGTGATGTGATGTGATGATTACATGTGATTAGATGTGATTGGATGTGAAGTAACGTGATGTGATGTAATGTGATACGCAATGAGAGGGCATATTTACCATAGGTTATTTTTCCCATTTACAATGCATGTGGAAGGGTGCACATCCTCCTCCTGATCCAATGCACTGTTTGGGAATTTCGCATGCGTTACTCCGTATTTCGACCCTACTTCGACCGTCCAAGTATCAATTATATACCACAATATCGCAAATTATCCGTCATTTCCCCTTATCTTAACCAAACGAGCAAGTTATTAACATGGACAATGATTAGATCATGGACACTACATCGTAGTAGGGTCCATGATCAAAGCAAATGGGGGGGGGGGTGTCATTATCCCTACAGTGTACCAAGCGTTCAACCTAACTCTGAACAATGTCGGCATTCATCAATCGAGCTTCACCGTAGATGGCGCCAAACCCATTACCAACATGACCAACGCAGTTGTTAGGTCGTTGACCGAAACGGATGTGCAAGAGAGCATTGCAACCAATTTGAAAGTAGTAATAACAGTAGAAGTTATCTCACGAGTATCTGTATGACGTAAGATCAATGTTTTTCTGTCGATTTTATATGTACTATATATTTAGAACCGCGCTAGCACGCACAGACACTTGAATATGTATACATCAACACAAATATATTGTACATACACAACACATAACTTTGCATAAATAGTAGGCAAAGTGAAGTCTCAAGCTTACCGATGGATGGATAGTAGTCTCATTTTCCAAATTAAGAAAGTGCATATTTGTTTTATATTCCACATCGACCAAATGATAGAAATTAACCAAGTATATATGTTATCATTCCGGTCTATTGTTGTTGTTTTTTCATTTTACGCATTGAATTCGTATTCGAACGAATCAAACAATAAATCATGTGAAAATACAATTTATATAATTTGGTAAATAATACACATTCACATTTACTATTTTTCACAAAACTTAATTGTTTTTCAACTGATAGAAATATGAAGAGTCTTTTATTGAAAATCGTGCTTGCAAAATTGGTTAACCCCTTAATAATGTGGTTTTAGATGCGCAATGAGGCGAAGAGTAAAATGAACATGAGAGGGAAATTAAAAGAAATAAAAGGACTGGAGCGGATGCAGATGTTAAAATGCATTAAAGTAAATAAGGAAAACAAAGAAAATTAATGAAAACATGTATATAATGAAATCAAATGCAAATGGTCCGCCGTCAGTGCAAGGTATTAAACAGTTCTTATTCACAAATGGCATTGAAGAGGAAGGCTCTTCAACTGTCACTTCTAGTTTTGACCCCCCCCCCCCCCACCCCGATAATTTTGACAACTTGAACAATTCATTAAACATAATGCAAAGATAGTTCAAAAAGCAGTGGAAGATACTACAAAACCAATAATATTTAACATAAAAATAGCACTGATTACATTTTTCTTGCTTTTGCCACCCCAATCAGAATAATGGATCGACCCCCTGGGTATGCACAAGTCATATTAAACAACATAGAACACATTAAATTAATATTAGTCTTGTGTATTCATTGTAGTTGCGATTTTCAAAATTTGGCACCAAACTTAATATGGCTAATTTTAAAGCTAAATAGGTCTTCCAACCCATTCTTTCAATTTAATTTTTTTTTTTGTCTCTAAAGAAATTCCGCGTCCCATAGTCGAAAACCAATAACTCACTATTGTAATAATTACTACAAATGAACAAATCAAGTTGAAGCACAAATATAGTTTTGGTCGATCAGACAATTTTTTTTTGTCAATCTTTCACAAAGTATTCTCACCCTAGACATCAGAAAACAATATCAAACCTACTGAAAATTGTTTGTAGTGACAATTTTTGATATTTAAATTAAAGGAGAGCATCTAGCTGTATGTACATTACCTACGGGAAATGTCGAGGTCCCCCCCCCCCCGCATTTTACATTTTGAGTAATTTCCCACAAATTGGAAAGTTTCAGAGCGAGAAATTTTCAGGGCATCGATAGATCATAAAGGTCTATCTAAAAATAATAATAATAATAATGATAATGATAATAATAATAACAATAATAATAATAATATTACTACTACTACTACTACTACTACTACTACTACTACTACTACTACTACTACTACTACTACTACTACTACTAATAATAATAATAATCATTTCATTCTTTGCCATTTACCAAAACTATACTAGGACTTTTAAGAAATTGAAAATTGAATGACTAACAAATCATACGAAGCTAAACCTTACAGTACCCACCACTCCCCTACCTGAAAAAGCACAATGTTGTCCACAGTGTGTTTACATTGTGACAAGAGTGTGAACACAATGTGGCACTATGTGAATTTGGCCCATTTTCACATCGTGACACTATGATCACTGTGTGCTCTTAGAGGTCAAACTGTGACGACCCTGTGTTTTACTAGCCACTCTGTGGATTTGGCCCATTTTCACAGAGTGACACTGTGATTACTGTGTGAACACACTATGGCGACATTGTGGTTCTTTCCGGCAGGGTCTAACAATACATTTCCTTATCGCTGGGAATGGGAGGGTTAAATGTATAAACATTTAAGAGCCGGGGTTCATTCCGGTGACTCTAGGGTTACATCCATAATGTGATTGATCCGATAAGTCTGCATAAAGCTCTAATGTTCTCAAGCCAGAATAGAAGAGGTTCGAGTTACCTTGATCGCAGCGACTGATTAAATCTCCGACACTACCGTTTAAAGAATTGAGATGGATTAAGGGCAAAGCCCGTTGTTTTGCAGAGAAGCGCTTGATTGTTTAAACTCGATATCGTCAACTTAACTGGGGCTGTCACTGCATTTGCTAGGAACAATGAAGTCATGTGTTAAGGATTACGCTTAAAGTGATCATTGTTTTCATTTTAATGAATTAATAATGATCCTCTCCTTCTGCATGTGTCCTTTTGCCACACGCACTTTAATAGTGTCTCCTTTAATTCAATTTGATTTCATCATCACAGAGCAATAGATTATGAAGAAAATAACTGAATGCATTTTTACAAGTATTAATGCACATTTTGCGAATTTTCAAACGCCTCAGGCACAGGAATTGTTTTGATAATTGGTGAAAATGAAATTTTCTACCATTGTGCTTTGTTTTGTTTTGGTTTTTTTTTTAGATAGACGATAGACCGATAATTATCATTCATTAATGCCATGAAAATCACAAGATCTAAACAGCTTTCTTTAAAAAAAAAAAAAATACTGGATGAGACGTACCCGAAAAAGTCGTTAAAAAATGTATACTTTGATATCTGCTCTCCGATAATTAAAATATCAAACTATGTCATTGTAAACAATTTTCGGTAGGTATATTGTTGTTTTCTGACGCCTGCCATGGCAATACCATATTTTTAAAAGAATGATGAATAATTCGTCTGACCTGATTGACCTAATGATACTTGGACTTTTTTGTTATGCCAATGAATCAAGTTGTAAAATAAAACAAAAATCCTCATCTTTCATGAAAATCAGTCTTGCGCAGTGTGCGGGTGATACTTGATTTCTATATGATGCAAAGGTTCGCATCATCATTTATCCCACATGCCAATTAATAATTCGGCAACACAGCGCCTAACTATTTCTGGAGTGCACTTTTTGCGCGTGCACGGACGGACGGGCCGGGAAATAATCATATGCACGATGAGACGGCCATACAGCCGCGAGCCGTCGCTACGGAACAAAAGACGCGCGGGTGTGTGTAGCTACATGTTGTATGCAGAATTCTCCAAAAGCAGACGATATCCTTTCTGCGCACGTGTGTTAATACGGCGTCGTTATTTACCAGCGGCGTACGTTGCGGTAGAAACCTGTGTGCGTGCAGTATCTACCCCTTGGTTTTCGTGTGATGGAAATGTATTTATAGCGTGCTCCTATAACTGCGAGATATCTGGATAAATTTTGTTCGTGATACAGGCTGGTATTGGCAAAAATGGCGGGAATTAATAAAATGTGGACATTTATATTACCTGTATGGATATTCTTCGCTTCATCAGGGACAGCTCACGGCCAAACGACACCAGGTAGGTATTTTATTGCCACTAAATCTATTAGATCTATTTTTATCGGCGTCATCTATATCTTGTATTATCAAGTTCATTAATACGCAGTTATTATCTGGACCCAATTATACCAATCAATCAATTTAATGAATCGAAAACTATTATGACCGAAAGTCATCAGCATTAAACTAATTGGAAATTCGCGCGAAAACAAGGCGCTGAAATTACAATGTCAATATCACTACTAAACGTATAGTCATGTAAAAACAGTAGCAGGTGCGTGATGTGTGTGGATATTTATTCAGTCTATCGGTGGAGGAGGAAAGATAATCATAAGACTTATGAATGATAATTTTCCGGGTGGACGTTTGAGCCATTATTGTTGATTTCATTTTCTCTACTTGGATCATTCTCGTGCATTTTGGGGGTCCTTTCGTGCTACTCGTACTATGAGTCATGTATGACTCGTTCTATTATGCATAATGTTCATCGATCAATGTGTTCAATTCTCTTAAATTTTTCTCCGTTTTATCCTGGTTTGTCATCATTGCTTTTTCCTTCATCATCTGTCATCTTTATAACATTCTTTGGCAAAATTTGCCCTCGATGTCCACTAATAATTACGATTCTTCAAACTTATCTTGGCACAAAAGTTCTCTATCTGTCTATATAATAAACAAAGGATAAGGAGCTATACTATCGTCCTTTGCATACGCGATTTAACATGGTCCTTCAGTTGTAATCATGACTGTTTGCAGCCTGCATTTATATTCATCAAATTTGTAATGTCTCTGTAAATTTTGTGGAAGGCGAATCTGTAAGAATGTACAAATCTGGTAGTAAAATAGTGTACTTCTACATGTATTAGGCACATTTTTGATAAACTATTATAGAAATTTCGAAATTGCAATATTTGGTACTGGACACTACCTTTCAGACCAACTGCGTGTGTAGTGCATATCCCCAGTATAATGCCCACCCCCCGACGACTCGATACCTCCCATCCCATATGACCTAATTAAAAAAAGGTGATCCTTTACCCTTTTTAACACGCTTGACCAAAAACAATCTAAAGAATTGTAAGGATATATGTTTATGTTTTATGTTTCTGTATTTTGTGATGTCACCATGTTTTGTCTTTGTAAACCCTGCCTCCTGCCAGGTGAGGAGGACTTTTTCCTCCTCACCTGGAAGAGGACCTGAGTATCTTTTGTAACATCTTCAATAACATATTTAATTTGAAATAAAGATGATTTATATATTTATATAGCCATGTTGTACACACCTGTTAGAAAAAATGAAAAATATAACCGTTTGCCCTGCATTACACACTTTATCGCTTAGTTTCGATAAAATGCATTCCCATTGTCTACTTTGTGGTTTCATGTGACTAAATCTAATACTGGACACTAACGGGTAAATTCGTGATAAGTAGTCTTTAAGGGTGGTCATTCAAAAGGAATGTAGTCGCTCAATTGTGGACATTTAGAAGGAAAATAGACGGTTAATTGTTGTTTTTGTTTGTCAACGTTATACCCGAGAGCAACCCAATCTCCTCGTGGTTTGTCGTTATTTGGACTTGAGCATTCGGTTTCAGTCTGCAGAGTTCGTATCTCTTTCATTCCGAGTATCGTAGTGAGGTCTGGAATATAGACAGCCCATTGTGCAATTTGTGCTTCTTTTCAAAGACATGACATTAATGGAGCCGTCAAATACTACTACCTGGTTGCTGCAGTCTATGTTTGTACACACACAGGTACACGTACAAAATCCATACACAGATGTGCACGCAGGTAAATGCACATAGGTAGATACGATATGCCAACAGATGAATAGATAGATGCATGCATACATAAATGTATACATACATACATACATACATAATTATATAAATAAATCGATATATACATACATACATACATACATAATTATATAAATAAATAGATATATACATACTTACATACATACATACACACATAGAGAGATAGATAGATTGATAGATAGACATCTCAAGAAAGTGATTTAAAATAATGAAATAAAAATAAAATGTAATTAAACTAACGATAACTTAAGTCTATAGATAGATATGTAGATAGAAAGATAGATAGATAGATAGATAGATAGATAGATAGATGCATACATACATACATACATACAGACATACATACATACATACATACATACATACATAGTCGGATAGATGATTTGATAGATAGATAGATAGATAGATAGATAGATAAATAGATAAATAGGTAAACAGATAGATAGATAGATTGATTGTTTGATTGATAGATGGACAGATAGATAGATAGATATGTAGGTAGATACATGTAGATTGATAGATGGATAGATAGATAGGTAGATAGGTAGATGGGTAGATATATAGATAGATAGATAGATAGATGGATGGATAGATAGATAGATAGATAGATAGATAGATAGGTAAACAGATAGATAGAAATGTCGTATGAATGACGATAGATACGTTGACATATATTAATTGATAAATATCCTGCAGCCTGAAATGAAAAAATGCAAACGCGCGTATTCGTTTTTGCACGCCTGTGTGCGTGTGTGTGTGTGTATGGTGTGTGTGCGCGCGTGTATGTATGTGTATGTGTGTGTGTATGTGAGTATGTGTGTACGTGTATGTGTATGTTTGAGTATAAATGGGATGGCTCTACTTAATTAATCATTTTGGGGGGCGGGGGAGCTTATTTCTTTGTTTATTATAAAAAGCATTGGTATCGTAATTGCTTTACGTATTATTTTGCACAGATGGCTGTACAGACGATATCAACCTTCAACCCAAACTGATTTGGTTTCTAATATTCTATTGAATTCACCCACATCTATTATTTATCCCGATGAAAAGAACGTGTATTACGCAGGTACAGATAATAACAACACACTATTTTGTCACTTCTGTACAGAAACCGAAGGTCGTAATGGACATTTTGAAGCTTTGCATCAATTAACAAATCGGTTCTGAGATTGTTATGGAATAAGATAATATTACTTTTTTTCAGCATATGAAGAGTTCCTTTTCAAAAGGCGGTAAATCCATTTCAACCTGAAATGTGTTACTAACATTCAACACACTGTAAAACTTATACGATGTCAAAAATAACACCAGTTGGTGTTCAGGTGTTGTGAGAGAACTGCACCCGCAGGTGTTTAAAATACACCGTGGAGTTTGAATATAACACCAACTTTTGTTGATATAACAAACATAATGTGCTATAATAACACCAATAAGAGTTGAACTAACACCATGAATTTAACACTGGCGTATACTGCTTGGTGCGGTCCTATCACAGCACCCATTAGTGTAATTTCAACACCAACGGTTTTTGCAGTGTACATCGACCACTTATTTATCGAGCTATGGAATGAAGTTTGGAGACAGCTTACACAAGCGAGTATGAACTATTGCGTGTTTCACTTTTATTTCATTTTTGTTTTTTACATACAAAGGTGCTTTTATAAAGTTGGACAAATAAATGCATTTTTCTGCAAAGGGCTACTCTATGATATTACCGAATATAATCTGCCTTCATATTGAAGAGATCCCATCAAGTGATTGATGACATGAAAACAACGAAACTTCGAGACGTATGTACCTGTAGCAGACACGTACGAAGTCATAATCTTTGATGGAAATCAGATTTAGCGTCAATGCCATAATACACTATTTTAAAGTAATAGGCTTACATTGTGGAGCTTCCAATTAAAAAAAAAACTGTCAAACTTTGCTATCTGAGCTACATAGTAGTGTTTGAATGGACAAGTAAACACCCCAGAATACAAAAAGTTTGGAAATTTATGCTGCCATTAGCAAGATATGAATGAATAAACAATTAGTACTCGGGGTGAGTAAAAAAAAATAGCCTAGATCCACACACAGTAAGTTTATTGGGAGGAAATGGGCAGGTGAATCCGGTCAACTTACGATTTTCACTTTTTAAAGCACTAAATAATCATTTTGGGCCATTCTTTGAAAAGTGAAACAAATTGTCAAAAAATGAAGTTTGTTCTTTGAAATTTTCAGTTGCATATTCATGCAAAGCATAATACAAAGTTACTTGAATTATATTTTTTCTTTG
>JZLH01S0617744.1:57837-85475 GCA_001188425.1 Eucidaris tribuloides
AATTGCCACTTCTGCACTTGGGGAACGGGTAAAGAATGAAATGTTTATCCTGCCCGAGTCTATAAAAGCACAACATTAATATATCGAACATCTTACAACCGGAAGAATTCTTGTCGGTCACATCAGGTCCTCTACTTTGGAAATCTTTAGCAAACACGTTAACGAAACATTTTTCTTTCATTATTTTCATAATCTGTGATACAAAAAAAAACCATATACATCTTGTAACGGTGATTGTTTACATAGTCATTGTTCCTACAAATTATGAAAAAAATATGCCCACATATTCATTTGATGACTGCAATGCACTATATAAATTACGTTGTATAATTAATTAGAACCAAAACGGCAATTCTTAGGCAGTCTAGCAATGAAATAAGAAAAGCTTCTTACTTCAATATAGCTCACCTGAGCGCAAAGGCTACGAAGATGAGCTAATTGCGATCGCTTTTTGTCCGTGCGTCCGTCGATTCGTACGTAGCGTCAGTGGCGTGCAGTGCATGTCGTGCGTCGTGTGTAAACTTTTAGACACATTTTAGGCCTTCTTTCATTCCAAAATGCATGAATGGATTTAGGCCCAACTTAGGTCGAAGGAATGATTCTTAGCTCGGTAGCGGATTCAGGGTGCGCTACACTGGTCGCACGACTGGTGCGCCTAGCAGGGTGGCCACAGCGAGCCAAGGCCTAGAAGGGCCAAAAGTAGGTAGATTCAAAAGCATCTTCTATCCTCTAAGTTCGCAGAATAGTTTTAGTTAAGAGCCACTTTGTAGTGTAGATACCGTCTATATGTGGCATGGAAATTTAAATAGTTGCCATCATAAGACATATGCGGCCAGGGTGGCTCACGGTTTGGCCCCAAGGGGGGCAAAATTATGGGCGTGGGGCACGCCTATATAAGGAAAATAATTCACGATTCACTATCCGCAGTGGATATTAGACCAAACTTGTGGGAGAATGAATCCTACAGGTGGATGGAAAGAGGGTCCTGAATGGTACCCTAGGCCCTCCGCTGGGACACATGGGGCAGGGGCCGATAAGGAGCGCCAAACTAGTAACATTTTAACAGCAAGGCAATTCCATTTTGTAAACGACATACTTGGGTGGTAGAAATGCGTAACAGGGACCTTCAAATGTTATTATGGGGGTCAAAGGTGCACATATGTAAGGTCAAAGGTCAAATGAACAAGTTGCTTCCTAATAGTCTGTATTCGGCACATTTTGGCTGCAAAAATGACCAAAAATAGTTCAGATAAGCCACATTTGTGGGGCTTAGAATACCGCTATATGTGGCTGAATATAAAATGTTTCTCATGAAAAATCGCCAGGGGTCGGCCCCGTTTGGCTCCCGCAAGGGGCAAAAAGTTTCGAGGTAGGGCCTATAGGAAAATTCACATTCACATCACATGGAATATTTGACGAGCAACATTGGTGTGAAATGATCCATCAGGAGGAGGGAGAAAGAGATTCCTGAATGGTAAACATCCAGGGCCTCGAGACCCCTCCCGGGAGGGCCCTATGGGGCGGGCCATAGGGCCAAACCATAGTAACTTTCTAACAACGGAATCGAGCCCTTATTTGTTACCAAACTATGGATTGATGTAAAGATGGCGATAAACAGGGACTTACAATGGTTATTATGAGGGTCAAAGGTCACATAAGTTATTCAAGGTCAAATGTTAAGATACTAGGGTGTTGGCCTTGTTTATTATAAAAACGAGTGTTAGAATTAATTTAACTGCAAAATCAGCTATGTGGCAAGGATGCAAAGTTATTTTCAACCTGTTCATTTGGCTGACTTGTGCCTAATATCAGGCTCACAAGGCCAAAAACTATATTATAACTGATAGCTATTTTCTATGAGTCCAATAAAACAGTTTGGGCGAGACCTCAGGTAAACGTCGTGCCCCCCGGGGCTCTTGTTTTAAAATTGTTGTTGATTATTTTCTACAACTAGAAAATGTTTAATATTAGCACTTCCGCAACAGAAGCCTTGAGACTTTGTTCAACTTCAACGCTGAGTTTAACTTTGCCATGAATATTGCACCCTTATGCATTTTGCTCAAAAATGATTACAAGTAGTCAAAAATGAATTTTCAAAAAATAATTATTCCAATTGTTACAAAACTTAGATTTATGCTCCTGGATTTCCACTTTTTAAAAGCACTTAATGATCTTTTGAACCGCATTTTTTCATCGTTTCAATTATACACTTTACCAGAGAAGCCTTTAAAGGCATCAAGTAGTTCAGGTTTCAATTGGAAACATTGCAGATGATCCTTTAATACTATGTGACAGTGGTAAATTTCGTGAACACTTTCTACAAGAAATGGCGTCATTTAGTTAATGGATATGCAGACAGATTGTGTATCAACTTGTCTTTTCGAGACGTTAAATGTATGGTTTCATAATGTTTCCGGGTTTAGAAATCTGAACTTCATAATCCTCCATGTGATGATTGTTTCATATACATGTATAAGGTATATCATGCAGATGAAGCCCTGAAAAAAAGTGAAAGTCAATAAGCGACCATTACTGTTTCCCCATTAAACTGCGTTGCGGAATATTTATCTCCAAGACATTGTATGTGCCGGTGTTTATATGTACATATTTTTGCTAGTGCATGTAACAGCATATTCACTGTCAAAAGCTTGTGTTCTGATCGTCTATTTGTCCATTCAAACACAAAAAATACTATCATGACAGTCAGATATTGTCGAGTTTGTGATTCTTTTTAAATGGACCTTCCACAATGTTCAGATAGCAGCCTAACATTGTGGAGCTTCAACTTTGAAAAATTCGTCAAACTTCGATATCTGAGCTACATAGTTGTGTTTAAATGGAAAAATAAACACCCTAGAATACAAAAGTTTGGAAAGTTATACTGCTACTGCATGGCAAGATATGCATGAATAAATAATTTCTACTCCGGTGGAGGATATATAGCCTAGATCTACACACAGTAAGTCTATGGGATGAAATGAGCAGGTGAATCCGGTCAACTTGAATGCTTGTAGCTTTTCACTTTTTAAAGCACTAAATCATCATTTTGAAATACAAATTTTTTCAGAGCTTCATTTTCAGACCTTATCAAAAACACTGAAAGCATGGACGATTATGTATCTCACATCCTTTTTAAGCTGTGGTAATTGAAAACAGATTGTGCTGTAGCTTCTGTCAACTTGTCTTCTTTTGACATTGAGAAGACTTTGTACGATTATCACATCGAGGAACATCTCACATGTTGGCGTAATATTTTATGTCTCACGACAAGTAGATGTGACAGCGATCAAGGTAATAATGCTCAAAGATGTCGCCTTTTTATCCAAGGCTGACTCCAGCCGCCTATCTGATTTCCGTTTTGCAGGAGGAGTATTATTTTTTTTTTAATACGCGTATTCAACAAAGGATTACATTCTGCTGTTTACATTTCTGTCACGGGTTATCAACAATCATTTTTTTTTTATGTGTAATCGAAGTATGGAAAATGATTTGTTTGAAATTACAACAGATGCGATATACGTGAGACGGAAACACTCATGAACAATAATGTAGAAAAGGCGTGGCTGTGGGAATGAAAATTTACAAAATAAATAGCAAAAATTCACAACTGAAATAGCTGCAAAATTAGAACGATTTCCTTTTTTTCTCAATTTTCGAATCATTATCAGTACATGTAAGAAAAACGCATAGAAACTGCAAGCTTTCTGGATTATTTACAATAAAAAAAACCCGATAAATTTGATGTACATTTCACTTGAATATTGATTTCGTGATTTCTTTAGCATACACGTATTTTGTTATGTAAAAAAAAACATTCACAGTGTATGCTGTACAAGTGAGTAAACAAAAGATACAAACTACATACAAAATTTAAAAAAAGAAATATTAACACGTGTATACGAGAGACAGTAGGTGATGTGACTTATGTCGCCATAATTTCTTTAAAGATTGGCATGACAATGCATAAAGATTATAAACGAAATCTTAATTTTCTTTTGACAGAAATCAAACAGATATCCCCATTAGCATACGTGGAGTGTTTAGTTTAGTTTAGTTTAGTTTAGTTTAGTTTAGTTTAGTTTAGTTTAGTTTAGTTTAGTTTAGTTTAGTTTAGGGTCATTGTTGAAAGGTAAAAAACATGATTGGAACTAGTCCACAATTTGGTGGTAAAACTCTTCTAGAATCAAGTAAACTATGCAAGGATTCTGCTGTGAAAATTTTGCAGTCAAATGCTGACTCATTTTCAGAAGACTATCATCAGTGCCTTGTGACTGGCAAATTTGTTGTGTGTCTTTCTGTTGGATTAATTTCTCATGGGGCTCTGGAGTAATTCAGAAGTGGTATGTTCATGCTTGATTCGGCTGAAGTTAACAAATTCAAGACAAATCCTTCCAGCCAGGAGGTACACTTCAGCTGGTGTATCTTAGGTATATTTTCCAACCACTTTGGACATAGAGTCATTTTTTATTCCTCCCAATCATGCTAATGCCATTTAGGGGATCACGGTCCTATATTACATCCCTCGCAATGCCTAGCGGGAAGATGATAAACAAAACAAATCATTAAAAATCAGGAAATGGTTTATTGTGTCATGTTTTGTGGTAATATACATTATCTGAAATCTATGGCTTGCACAACACCTAAAAAGGTATGGGAATTGGCGGTTTATTATTTTACATA
Source organism: Eucidaris tribuloides (assembly GCA_001188425.1). Classification (NCBI taxonomy): domain Eukaryota; kingdom Metazoa; phylum Echinodermata; class Echinoidea; order Cidaroida; family Cidaridae; genus Eucidaris; species Eucidaris tribuloides. The sequence continues at coordinate 62,518 of JZLH01S0617744.1, forward strand.
ATTTTTTATTGACTTCTGTAAAAGCTTGCTATTTCTATAGCATTCAGCACAGGAGATATGAGGTTAGTCTTGCATCAAGGCTCTTAACTTTTTTTAAGCAACAAAACATCATAAATCATGTTTTTCATAGATGAAACACATGAAATTTTCTTTCATATCCTGCGATTTAAAAAAAAAAAATCTACTATTTGGGTTAATTATTGAGAATGTTTTGAAGTCGATGCATTTAACATAAGTTTCTATGGGCTATTGTAATACAGGTGTGGCCCCTAAAGCGGTTAAAGGGAGAAGGAGCCAGCAACTAACAGGCATAAGTTAAAGGCATTTTATAACAATGTTTTAAATCAAAAAAAATCTTGGCCACATGATTCCACATGCTACCAGTGTCTCTGATACGGTCTAAAAATGAAGCCCTGAAACAATTGCAGTTTAAAACGATCATTGAGTGCTTTAAAAAAGTGAAGATCACTGAGAGACCATTCCAGCTTTTCCCCATAGACTGCTGTGCTGCAGAATTTCCTATCGCCCGATAATATATTAATGTGTCAATTTGTATCTGCACATATTGTACTAGTGACAGCAAAACTGTCTGAACTTTTGTGTTCTAGGGTGATTATTTGTCAATTCAAACACTGTCAGATATGACAAATAGCTCAGTTTGACAATTTTTTAAATGGGTCTTCCACAGTGTGATATAGTGTCTTTAAGAAAAACTTTGAGTTCTTGCCAACCAATCAGATCGCACATGCACTGGTCTGGAGCTGACCATGCGTGACTGATGCATACCACCCGACGTGTGTTAGTCGCGCCATGGTAATGTATGCACTGTTTAAATCGATAAGCTCCTCCAAACTTTAGCTGTTTCTGCAAGTTTTATACCGGGATAAAACTTGTAAAGACGTAAAATAAACACAAATTAACTAATTTATAGGGCCTTGCTGAGGGTGATTATCACACAGTACTCCTTATTAAGGCTGTCTTTGTCACCATGTACCATAATTCTCACAATATCCACAATGTCAGTTTTTTTTTACTTAACTTATGCCTGTTAGTTGCTGGCTCCTTCTCCCTTTAAAATTCAGATCCTTTCAAGGAGCAGTACATTCCTTGCACGAAATTGCGCTTATACGCACCAAGTATGCATACACAAACAAATTCAATTTTGCGCTAATCCGTGCCATGAATATTCGCTATTTGGGGAGATGATTGCACGTTGCCGTGTGTTGTGCATTGCAATGCCTTTATCTAATCATGGACCATGATCTAATGTTCCAATTTGAGAACCATCAGGAGTTACGTAGAAGGGAAAGTGATGACATTGAAGATGCAATGGAATGTCTTCTTCTTCTTCTTCTTCTTCTTCTTCTTCTTCTTCTTCTACTATATGTCAAACAACTTGTAAATCGTCAAGCGCAAAGAGCAGACAAAAAGGCAATTACTATTAAAGGTTAATATTCAAAGAACTTTTATCTTGCATCAGTATACAAAATAACAATGCTCCTAACTAGAATATCTTATTAAAACAAGCACTAAAACACAATCATGTCGTCTCATTCTCAACTCATGATCTCCTGATCTCATTGTACATCTCTTGAATCCTCAAATATATTTTTTTGGTTACTATTAATTCGCAAGTTTATATTTTTTCCCATTATTCCTAAGACACAAACAGGAGAATGCATATTACAGACAAGACAATAGAGTGCAAAGCATCATTATCCGGGGGCACATCTGGAAGGAAGAAATTGAGCAAATTATGTTTTGACACGTTCATTATGTTCTGTCCAGCTGCACCATGAAGCAAAATGAGACATGACAACAAGAAAAAGTATATAAGTGTCGTTCTTTACATTTATGTTGCACATCCCTTATTTGTTATTTATCTTCTTCTATCTCTCTTGTCTGTTATTCTGCATTATTCCTCGTCCCTTCTCCAATGTTATATTCCTTTGAAACCCTTCTCTCATATCCCTTGTCTAAATTCTTATAACCAAACGCTGTGATCTTCATAACTTAGCTCTACACTCTATTCGCTTCTCTCACCTCTTCCCTATCTCTTTTATTTTCCCATCTTTTTGTCTTTCCCTTCTTTTCTCTTTTATTTCTCATTTCTCCCTTCTCTACTTTGATTTTCTCTTTTCTTTGCAATCTCACTCTCCATCGATTTTAGCCTTCTTAATAGCTTAGCCTACTTTTTAGTAACTTAAAACCATATTTTTTAGTAAGACGTAAAAATCTTAGATTTGTAATTTGTTCTATCGATTTTGTGATGTTAATTTGAAGAAATGCAAAATAAAATGAACTGCAACGTAATCCCAATTTAATCATTATTGATTTCTATTTATTCGATACACCTCGCGTGAATTTATGCTTGAATGCAACCCCTTAGTTTACCCTTATTAAATATCAAGTATTGATCGGAAGAGAACAAGTTATTCATTATTTACACATTTCCTTTGTTTTTTATACGGGGTCTTGCGTTTGTATAATGAACTGTGGACACAGTTTGCCTTAAATGAACTAAATATTTGGTGAAGGATGGCAATAATATGCATTTTCTGCATTCTGTCAAGGCTAAACAATTTAACAATGTATAGGTCAGATATACATTTCTGGTCATACTATTTCAGCATGACGATTTGTGTAGGAGTTGATCCAAAGGGACAGAAAAGTGAAATTCTCGTGTTGACTGCCTGTTGCGGTCAGACAGGGTATGTAATTTTCAGAAATACAGACAATTAACGGAAGGTTTGTAAATAAGGTTTTGTCAAGGTATATATTAGAGTGCGAAGTACAAATTTACTTTTCAGTCGCCGCTATTAAGTAAAGGACATAAAGGCAAGACATTTGAATTATGTTTTAAATCAAGTGATTAAAAACAAATTTTGGACGCGCGACATTCACTACTATATTTCATAGATTAATACTGAATGTTGTCAGTGACCTATACGACACGGAAAAACACTTCATCATCGTATTTTATGATAAACATTGGATGTTGATTGACGTTATTTAGAAACAGTATAAATGGAGTAACCAGGCTTTATAGGTTAATGTTTCATCGTTTATGTTTCAACCACTTGTGTCTCATTAGTAGGCCTACTGATGAGCCAAGAGTTTCGTTTAAAATTGTGTGTGTGTGTGGTGTGTGTGTGTGTGTGTGTGTGTGTGTGTGTGTGTGTGTGGTGTGTGTGTGGTTGTTGTGTGTGTGTGTGTGTGTAGGTGTGTGGGTGGTGTGTGTGTGTGTGTTTAGTGTGTTGTGTGTATGTGTGTGCTGTGTCTGACTCTGTGTCTGTGGTGTGTCTGTCTGTGATTGTGTGTATGTGTGTGTGTGATGTGTTGTGTGTTTGCAGTATGAACGACAATTTTGTTGTTGATTTGAACAGGCTCTCAATTTGCAGTTGTTTTGTTATGTATTGATAGTATTGTGAGCTATTCTTAATTTATACTTTTGCTGTGTTTGTCCACCTGTCCATTCTGTATATGATGGATGGATGCATGACTGAATCTCTTGTTTTCCTGAAAGAATATGTCCAAGCTTTAATACTTACAGAATTCAATTTTGTAAAAACGTTTCCCAAGGGCAAATTCACTCATTCACCAATAATGATGCATGCACGAATACACACAAAAAACTCATACACACAAATAAGCACATACCCACACACAAAAACACAATCACATGCGCCCCACATACGCACAAACACATTCATTGCAATAAAACGGGAGTATTGGTTGTTTTCCAAGTTCATAGAAGCAAGGCCGAACTCTGATACTAGTATTTTTTTTTTAACATCACAGGTGATTAACATACAAATTCTAACGGCAATTTTTATGAGGTGGAATAAACATCGTTCCTATTCTTCGCTACGTAGGCAGTCGCTGGAATGACTTGAATTATACGACAAGGCACGCTTTATTATCAAATCAAACCACTCTGATCTTTTTCTTTTATACCACAATACGTGAGACAAATCGTAGGATTTGTAACGTGACTAATTGTGTGCCGCCGTGGCATTGGCAACGACGGTTTTTGCAGCAGCACACCCCCCCCCCAAAAAAAAGGGGGGTGGATGGCCAAAGAATCGGACGGAAGGTCTAAAAAAAAAGTGCGAACCCTTTTCAAAATTGAAGAATAAAATTTGAGAAAAGTAACGGAATCACAATATTCATGTCAACAACAACAATAATAAATAAATAAATAAATAAATAAATAAATAAATAAATAAATAAATAAATTAGATAAATAAATAAATAAATAAGTGAATAAATAAATAAATAAATAAATATATCTTAATAGGGGTGATTTCTTGCAAAAGCATTCAGGACTTACTGAATTAACTTTTAGAGTTCATACCATCTGATAGCTACCTTTTCTGCTCCTTGCATTTCAGAGAAATGTGTATTCTGAATGTTATAGTACTCCACTTACCCCCCCCCCCCACACACACACACACCCTGTCCAAGAAATTGTCCACTGCCTTATGAACTCTTGGAAAGAAAGCGGAGAGTGGATGATGCATGACTGTTCTTATATTTTCAGATTAAAACGTTTCTTGTAAATTTTTAATGTCGGAAATATTTTTTGTTAGGTTTGTTTTTCATTACACCCATAATCCTGTATCTATTGTGAATTAACAGGAACTCGACACTGACTAGCGTATCACAATGGAACACGCTATAACAGGGTTTCATTGGGAACAATGTTTCACGAGTTATCAATCAAGTGCAAGCGATTAATTATGACATTTGACCTAAGAATGCATTAATTTCATCCGTTACTTTTTATAGTACATATATCATCTCACAACGTTTGTCTGGGAGATATCATCATTATGTCGATGACGTCCTTATAATTGTGCACACTTAAAAATACTTATGATCAAATTGTGTTTAAATCATTGCTATTCTTAAAACAAGTTGTTAGGAACACTAAAATCGATATTTTTCCTGACAATAGAAGCGCCCGCGTAAAAGGAAACGTAACAATGGCAGGGATAAAATATGTTTCCCTTTCACGTTTTAAGAGAAACATATTTTTAGATACGGTATAATTTCAATTAAAATTGAAATTGAATATCGTAAATGTCTTGTGCAACTACTCATGCAAAAGACGTGTACGTGCATGACGTTAATTAGCTTGTGAAGAAAATAACAGACATTATACCACAAAGGAAACTGCCCTAGAGCTGGATGTATTATTGGGATATATTCTTCAATCCCGTACAATAAGCATCTTTTTCCGCTCATTGTTTACTCAATTTTGATTTTATTCTTCAGTGAGATAAGGCCAATATCTAATTATTACAATCCCGTGTATTTGAAAATGTTGAGCAAGCTCAGTACTGACGCGTTGTGATTTAACCACAAAAAGAAGTTATGATCCCAATGCAATCAGAGACGACTTGTCTTAAACTACAGACACATGTTCATTAAAGGGAGAAGGCACCGGCAACTAACAGGCATAAGTTAAGAAATAAAGAGGCATTGATAGTATTGTGGGAATTATGGTATATGGTGATAAAGACAGCCTAAATAAGGACTACTGTGTGACACTCACACTCAGCAAGGCCCTATAAATTATTTAATTTGTGTTTATTTTATGTCTTTGCAAGCCTTATCTTAAGATAAACTTGCAGAAACAGTCATAGGGAGGAGGAGCTTATCGATTCAAACAGTGCATACATTACTACGGCGTGACTAATACACGTCGGGTGGCATGCATCTGTCATGCTTGGTCGGTTTCAGCAATGTGTACGTGCGTTCTGATTGGTTGGCAAGAACTCAAATGTTTTCTTAACTTATGCCTGTTAGTTGCCGGTGCCTTCTCCCTTTAATCTTGCATTCGTGGAATGATAGGGGTTTTACGCTGCAAATGCGAAATTGGTAAATAACGGCATTAATGTGCATTTATCATAAAGGCGATTGCATTATACTACATAACTGTCTGATCATGTTCATAATTTGAGTCACAAGTAGTTTTATTCTGCATCGAATGTGGACCTTTAAAACTAATACAATATAGAGAGATCAAGAGAGAAAGAGGAGCAGATAGATAGAGAAAAAGATAGATAGATGAATAGATAAATAGATAGATAGATAGATAGATAGAAGATAGATAGATAGATAAATCTATTAGATAGATAGATCGCTTGATTGATTGATTGATTGATTGATTGATTGATTGATTGATTGATTGATTGATTGATTGATTGATTGATTGATTGATTGATTCAGAGAAAAGTATCCATTTCGATATTTTGTTGATATGATTATTTGTAATATATGAAGCTTTGAAGTGTTTGCAGAAAGTAGAAGCAGGAATATGAAAGAAAGGGAATTGTGTCAGTGAAGTCACCGTTATATACTTCGTAGAAAAAAGTATTTTAGTATTCTCTTTTCGTATCTCATCTAAATCAATTTTAATCTTTTCCGCAAATTTTCCGATGGCGTAGATTCAAAACGGAAGAAATTAGATGGCACAAAATTGCATCACACGTCAGAAATAGAAATTACAATACCACTATACCGTGTAACAGAATTATAGGACAAATCAATTTCCCTGACACTTAATACAAAGGAACATCGATTCGATTACAAGGTCAAGCTTGATCGCTGTCCCACGATTGATAAACATATTCATTCATTGTATTTTTCTCTTTCACGGGCGTGTGGATGATTGTGAGTGTATGTGTGTGTTTGTCAGTGTATGTATGTGTGTGTGTGTATGTGCGCATGTGTGAATGTATGTGTGTGTCTGTGCGTGCGTGTCTGTGTGTGTCTATGTGGTGTATTTTTGTGTGTATGTGTGTTTTTTATGTATATGGTGTGCTTTTGTGCGAGTTTGTATGTATACGTGTGTACCTTATGTGTGATTTAGGCCTGAGGAATCACAAATAAATATGTTAACCCTTTATGTTCTTTATACAAAAATCCAGCCTTGTCAAGGTATTTTATAGACTTTACTTTAAAGTTCAAAACCAATTTCTTGTTTCAACTACACATAAAACCTAGCTCTTAGAAGCATAATATAAATCTGAATGGCTTGCCTGATGTCTATATTGTACTCAAGAGCGGATAAAGCCGTACAATGCAACACCGTTCAGTGTAACTATTGTACTTCGAGATTTGTGCCGATGGGCAAAAAAAAGCAGACTGAAGAACGTGGTACTCAACTGAAGAACCATTTAAAGATTTAACGCCTTGAACTTGTAAAACATAGCGACACTGCCAAATAGAATGTGCATGGTGCGTTAAAGGCAAGGAATCTCACATGCACCCCTTGCATCACAGCAAAACATCACTCATGCCCAATACTCTTTATGAAGGACATGTCTGTGAAATCTGAAGATCAGCAATTGCCTACAATTTGAAAAAATATCCCCGAAACCGTTTACTCACCTAGTGTGTGGAGTATGCCAGAAAGTTTTGTCTCTAGAAGACAATAATTCCAATCAACGTCTAATGGTCACTAAAATTCCATTAAAACTGAGTTTATAGCTCCTCTGTATTTTACCAAAGGGTTTTAGATAGTATTTTCTTTTATATACAAAATGTCAATTTGTAGGCTTGCAAAAGAGACGCCCTACCTTTAAAACAATGGGTCTTTCTTTTTTTCTTTCTATGTTTGCGTTTTATTAATGTCTGCTCCCGCTTCACATTGATGACAGGGGCGGCGCCACAGGGGGCAAAGGGGTGGCCGCCCCTCCCCCTAAAATTTTCAAAAATCGGAAATCATGGGGGTTTTCATGAAGTGTTGGCCTTTTTTACATTTTCGCCCCCCCCCCATGGTTTTTCACCCTCCCTATCAGACGCGTCGGAACGTTCAGATTGACAATGACCTTGGAGGGGCAACCATTGTTCGTAGACAATACTCTGCCCCACCAACCCATTGTATATTCCAAACGTTCCGGCGCCACTGCTCCCTATGATTTTACTCTGGTACCGCCCCTGGTTTATGATGCTCATCCCAGTATAAAAATTATACTACAATGAGAATAAGGTGCGCAGAGCTAATTCACATTTATAGTCTATTAGTTAATTGAAGTTCCTGTTTAAATTTTAATTGACAAATAATAATGGCAACACTATCAGCAACATGTACGGTATATTTCAGTATTGCAGGACGATACTCTATACCATTTGGGTATTATCAATGTAATAAGAGGTTGTTTATTCATGTGGTTCACTTGTTCACTTCTATTACCATAACAGCATCATTAAAATACCCGCATTATGAGCCTGTAAGTTCAATCAAAAATATGTTAGTTACAGAATATTAGCAAAACTAACTGAAATTAATAAGCATTCACTATGGAATGTCTATGAATCTCTATATTATGAAACATGTCAACGTGTTTTATGTTTTCATGCCTTTATTCTTTCCAACGTATTCGTGATATATGGGTAATTTTTCCCACACTGCCCAATATGCCGCAATATTAACGGTTTTAATTTGTTGTTTTCATACGGCTGAAAATATCTTGTTTGTGAACGGGTAAAAAGGCAAGGGAACGTGCTTAGCGTATAATGTATAATGAGGCGCCATTACGTGCGACGTACTGTATACATTTTTAGCTCGAGGGTTACAGTATCAGGTATATGTTATGCAGCATTATACTAACTGCTCAGACGAAGTGCCTGACATTAGGCTGAAGTGAGAAGAGAGTTGAAATGTGATTTCTGAAGATTTAATCTGTTTTTGGAAATTTGTGAAGACAGGGATGTTCTATGTGATATGTTGTACAGATACTAATTCATATTTTGTATTCAATGTCAACATAGTGAAAAGGGGGTATTAGTATAATCGACAAAAAACTAACAAATAAAAACGTATACAAAATTACAAATATGTGTAATTGCACAATTTCAATACACATATTCAAAGTACAATTAGATTTCATACCACTGAAAGGGGCTTGTATAAACAGCTTGTAGACTGGGGCCCTAACAAAAATCTTGACACAAACACACCTAAATATAATCGTGGGCGCATGCACAGGCACACAAACGCACGCTCAGACACATCACACAACCTGCTTGCACATACTCTAATAAACACACATACATACATGCATACATAAACACACGCGCACGAAGCGGAAATGCGACAGTTTCTTCCAAAATGTTGTCATGACAATCACCAGTTTGCCATAAGGTCTAAGTAAACATTTTCTTGACATATTCATAGCAATAACGAAGACTGAGTGATAAACGAACCAACTAATTTAACACAGTTGATTGCCTAGCTCATTAGTATAGAAAAATGCACGCACGTTTGAATGCTGTGCAAAATGACTCAATTCACCCATTATCTAGCACGATCGTCTTTTGTCACAGTTTTATAATAAAACAATACAATAATGATAAATTGGTTTTGTAAGCTTATAAAGACAGCAATACTGCTTGTGGGGTGATCACCAATATTCTGTGCCGCACAAAAGCTGTAAATTTCATTGAATTACTGGCAAAAGTTTGGATTACAGGTTTATCTACAAGGTTAAAGGCAGGCAATCTCTTTGCACCCCTCCAGCAACTCAACAAAACATACAGAGCCCGATGATATTTTATTTAGTATATCGCTAGAATGTTTCCATTCGGATGAACGTTTCGTTTTTCTTGAACATCAATTGAAGAAGGTAGAATAAGAAGTACTTAAGTCCAATTTTGACGAAATTGAGTTAGTGATTGTTTTGAAGTCGTTACATGCCCGGACTGAATTTTTTGACAAAATTTTGGCCAATTTGACCCTTCCCTATTAGGGGTCAGGGGAGGGGTCAACTGGGGTCAAATTTTTAACTTGGTCTAATTTCTTCGAAATGTATCTCAAATTACTCGACGAGTTACAACAATTAACCAAATATATAATTTATCATGTATTTTGTGCTTTGTTGAGAAGATAAGGGGTCACTTCCGGTCAAAGTCAAATAGGGTCAAATTTAAAACAACGTCCAAATTTGACAAATTGCATATCAAATTGTCCGTCTCACAGAGGACATTCCAAAAATATACACAATTAAGTGTTTTTGACATTCATTTATTCGATAAATGCATTTGTTTTCCTGAGACCCTTGTTTTTTGGTAGAAGAAGTACTTTAGTCCACAATATTGATTATTGATTATTGGAAATCGACAAGTATGACAATGTTTGTTTTTTTGCCCTATCTTCATCTTTTATTGCGTCAAGTGACTTCTCCAAGTTTGGATGTACAACTCAAACAATTTTGATCTGTAGACAAATTTGAAAACTTTGAGCCTTTGTTCCTCAGAAGTAGTATTATGTGACTTCAGTACTTCTTATTCTACACTCTTCAATTCGTGGCCTTTTGAAGGTTACAATATCACGCAGGCCCAAAGTTTACAGCAGATTCTTTTTTTTTTTTACAATGTGCAATATTAAATGATAATATGAGTACAATCTAACAACTGAAATGCTATCCCAACATTTAAAAGGGCCGAGGAGTGACCACACTTTCTCAGTGTTGAATTTCACCTTTAACCAGCTGGATCTGACACTATAAATGTTGAATCCAGCTGGATAAAATATTGGATATGACATCTAGAAAGTGTTGTAAATGTAGTCACTCCTCGGCCCTTTTAAATGTTGAAATAACATTTCAGTTTTTAGAGTGTATTTATGAAAAGACAGTACTAATACTAAGCTATTTGTTTTGATATTTCTGTTTTTACTCAAGCAAATTGTCATGAATGAAATTTCCCTTTGATATTTATATATGGCAACCAGTAAAACTACCCGCGGCTATTTTCTCAGGTATGGCGATTGTCACGTAATACGACTGGCCGCGCCCATATCACGTACATTGAAATGAGACACCTGCACTTCATGGAAGATTGCACATCTGTATCTGCCGTGTTGTAAAAATAAAAGAGCAAGCGTAATACAGAGTCCGATGATATTATACTTAATATATCGATGGGATGTTTCCACTCGGGTGAACGTTTTGTTTTCCTTTTTCAATTTGTGGCCTTCTGAAGGTGACGATCACGCAGTTAAGTTCATGTAGATCATTGCATCAATCATACCTTCTAAAACTATGTGTGTGGTCAGTTTGATTCCATCATTCCGTGTATTTATTGTTTGTCAGTGACCATACTTGTTATTATTTTTGTAGTTCACCTCGCCCAGTTTTCAGATGTTTGTCTTTAGAATTGATTGTTACGTCATTTCATATTATCATTAATATTATGTACTTTTTCAACTTTTACCCAGTTTGCCTACAGAACGATATTTAACCGAGTTTCATGAAAATATTGATCATTAAACACTTAATTAATATTCAAAATACTGAAACCAGGACGTACTTTAGTTAACGATTCTACTTCGAAATATTGAGCTCTTGGTCCGGTGCAAGAAGACCATTAATGAGAATTTACGGAAACAACCCCTATTTCGTTAATTACCGGCACTAATAATGTAGGAACCTAAAACTGTTCGCAAATCATATTGTTATAGGTTGTAAACTCGGCTACCAAAGCCTCACAAATTATTCATAATACATGTACTCGAATTACATACACATTTCATAAAGAGAAGCAACATTTCGAGCCCCCCTCCCCACCCCCACACATATACACAACACACAAACACACACACGCGCATACAAAGCACACAAACACACACACTCGCATACACACAACACACACACGTACATACATACAACAGACATGCATACATACACCCAACACATACACATACGCACGCATGTATACAACACACACATATACACACATACACAGACACAGACACACACACACACACACACACACACACACACACACACACACACACACACACACACACACACACACACACACACACACACACACACACACACACACACACACACACACACACACACACACCCATACATGACATTCACATTTTCAGAAGCTATGGGACTATAATCCCTCACTTGTTCACCCATAATTCGAGCGTTACGCGTCTGACTCCTGTAAACTGGGACACCTTACCCCCTGCAGAGAGAAGTGAAGCGGCAAGCCATAGGTATCATATCAGTATCATACACTGTTGCCATGGCAACTGAAATGTAATAACCGCTTCTCTAGATACAGTATAGAGTAGAACAATATAGGCCCCAATGTTTATCCATTATCCAACATCAGTGAATGCAGTGACAGAACTGTATTTGACATTTAAGTATGACTACAGGCGAAAAAATAAGTGTTGCTGCAATGATAATAATGCAAAGATATAAAAAGTATACCGGTGACATATTATTTACTGGCACTTGGTATTACGCCATAGGCCTACACCTAAACCAACGTGTACTATTTTAATAAAGAATGGTATGGTATGACTGAAGCTGATCAACAGTTTTCGAGTAAATACTACACTCATGCTCATGCATAATGGAATACTTAAAAACATTTTAGAAGTTGCCATTTTTCCGTGAACGGTACCCCTGGGATTAATATTTGTTCGCCCCAGGTGAAACAATTATAGTATTTCAGGAATTTTGAGCATTTTGTAGCGTCCGACTCGACGCTAAAACCTGTGTTTATAAATGGCGCTGCTATTGTTGTTGAGTCACGTGGTGGTTACGCACGTTATTAGACTTGCAACATACACTATTCTTATGTTAATTTAGTGATAAATGACATCAGATCAAAATTTATCAGTTTTCTGTGTTATTTTTTTACTTTTTTTACTTTAATTTGATGCTTTTTCATGGTTTTTGGTGGATTAAAAAAAATAAATATACAATTATTATTTCGCTAAAATGTATTATAGTTTTTACTTTAGTCATCTCATGAAATCCAAAATTACTTCACATACTGCGTTTTTGTGAAATAAACACTAATCTTGAAAATTTTGGACGATATAGAACAAAATATTCCATAATTATGAGCAGGAGTGTACTACTACTTCTTCTTCAGGCTATCGCCATCTTCTGCAGGATGAAACCCTCTTCTTGACCGTCATGGCCATCATGTTGTCTCCACCATAATGTCCTATCGTGTGAGTCTCGCTGCCACAGGGGTGATTGATAGTTCGAGATTTCATCTCGCCATCTCTTAAAGGCAAATGATATGATTGGAGGTAGTCATGAACTTGGAGTGAAAATATTCTAGAATCAAGTATTTGTGCAAGGATACCACTGTGAAAATTTGGTAGTCAAAAGTTGACTCGTTCTAAAATAAATTCCATCTGTATGCCTTGTGACAGACAAATCTGTTGTGTAGGCTTCTATGGGAGGTATTTTTATCGGGGCACAAGAGAAACTATGTTCACGCTTGATTCGGCTTAAGTAAACAAATTCAAGATAAATCCTTCCAGCCAGGGAGATAGGATATACACTCCAGCTGGTGTATCTTTTTATATATCTTTCAATCAGTTTGGTTCAAGTGGCGTTTTTTGTTTCTCCCAATCATGTCGCTGCCCTTTAACCGACTGCCCTCTTCCCTACACGGTAGAACACCAATCTGTTACACACTTTGGCCATCTCTTGTCTTTCAACCCGTTGGAGACTAAGTACGAGATATCTCTTTGTGGAGTCTATGGAAAATGTGTGTTATAGCTAAATCAGACGTCTCCAACGGGTTAACTACTCTCAGTTGTTTATGACATTGAGTCAAAAGTTCACGTCACATTCAATGGCACACTGAAGATACGCACACACTATCTCTCACACATGCACAAAATACTTTTACGCAACTCGCGATCGCTTCATAATCATAATTTTACATCTAATATTGGCGAGTGCAATCCTTATTAAATCGTAAATTTAGTCAATCTGGCCAGAGATAGAGCTATAATTACATTCGAAATGTCGTAAATGCTCGCGCAAGTCGTAAATACAGGTGACGCGATATTACTCTCACTAAATTAAATTTCGTCCCCTATCCAGATTACTCTTGGCCGGAGACCCCGGCGTAGGACATTGGTAGGACACGAGTACCTCACTGCAGGTGGGAAGGAGTGGGGACAATTGTGTGCGCTCACATAAATACGAGCAATTCATTTCAATTCAATTCATTTGTCCAATATTTTTCGCAGTGCGAAAAATACAGGGATTTGTACCACGTTCAGTGTCGTGTACAGGCAATTTGTAGCCATTTAGAATAATATTTTTTTACTGCATTTAACATACTTTCCCAGCCCACCTCCCGGCTACCTGACTTTAGGTGCGAAGGGGCGAGGACTCGTGAGAGGGCTCTTACAAAATGCAATCAATTCAATTCAATTCAATTCAATTCAATTCAATTAATTTGTCCAGTAAGTTTCTTTTATGCACTGTTAGAAATACAAGGCGCTATAAGGCTCAATGATATCTTCAGGCATTTGTAGCCATTGAAAACACCAGTTTTGTGCTGTGTGAAACTACACTTTACCAGCCCGCTTCTACTGTCTATTTTATAACTATGCGTTTGCATAAATTGAGGATGCTTCGAAGTGTTTTCAACGAATCTCGAATAGGTCAAACAAATGTAAAAGGGAAATGGCATAGTTCGAATAAGTCCTCATTTGGAGATCGATCACTATTCAAGTAAACTATTCAAGGATTCTGCTTTGAACATTTTGCGATCTTACTCTTTTTGAAACAATTATCATCAGGTTTCGCTGTGACAGGTAAATTTATTGTATATCTTTGTATGGGTTCAATGTCTATCAGGGAGATATATCATACAGTATTGGTATAGTCTTATTTCTCAAGGAACCAAATTAAGAGCAAATCCTTCCATCCTACAATCAGAGGCGTCGATAATGGGGGGGGGGGGGCAAACATATTCGATTTGCCCCCCCCCCCCAATATTTTGACAGCTTGAAAAATTCATAATACTGCAATGGCAATATATGTTTTAAAAAAGCATGGAAAGCACTATAACCGTAAACATTGGCATGAAAATACCATTAAACATCCAAATTGTCAATTTTTTTACGCGAAAAATTTTGTTTTACAATATGGCGCGCAGAGCGCCCCCGAAAATTTTTGGACATTTTTTTCACTCCCCCCCCCCCCCCCCATCCGAAACATGGATCGACGCCTCTGCTAGCAATACAGTAGAAAGTATACTTCGGTGTATTAATGTTTCACTTCATTTGGTTCTTGAGACATGTCAAGTCATCTCAATCACGCCATTGCCCTGCCCGTAACGTGGGTGAGAAATTCGAGCAATGCTATGATTTGGGTGTCATAGAACATGGCATTTCTTCCCCCTAGGGGCATCAAAACATGTTATTATTAGGGGTGGATGTAATACATACCACATAGCGATTATCTCTGTGTATTATGAAGAGTTTGATTACAAAGGTGCCAAGTCCACTTTAGGAGCTATGGAGAAAAAATGTGTATCTTTGCCCGAGTTTGTATACACGAAAGTGGGCAGATATGAAATTAAAAAACCGCGATATTTCACATTTCCTTGGGTCATTTGGCTTCAACTTTTACACTACTCTCTAAGAAATAATGAGTGAAAATATTCACACTTTGAGGAATGAATTTCTAAAATGAGTGAATTTGGAGTGACTTTGGAAAGAATATGTTTGTTTTTCACGCAATTTGGAGTGACCTCAAAGATCACTCGAAATCTTCGAGTGATCCTTGAGGTCACTCCAAAATGAGAGAAAAACATACCTTTTCATTCCAAAGTCACTCCAAATTCACTCATTTTAGAAATTCACTCCTCAAAGTGTGAATATTTTCACTCATTATTTTTTAGAGAGTAGGACTAGATATGTATGTGGTAAATGTATTGATGTTGATAGCCCAATATTAGTGGCAAAATATAGTTAGCGCCTTTTGCAACTAAGCCCTTCATATCGATTTTGTTTCTAAAGATGTGACGCAAATGTCAAATATTATACCTGCCACATTAAGCACAGTTTGTGCTAGTGCGCAATCACAGCAATTTGAAAATAAAACATTATCGCTGTTAAAAACGTGATTGAACACACGATCGCGGAACAATGTATGACGATTAGTGTTCGTATATATACCCGTACAATTCCATTCACGAAATGCTCTTACAAATATAATAAGGGATAAATGTATATGATTGTGTATAAGTTGGACATCTATGGCTAACGTTTAGATTCTACCATCTCCATAATTGCAGACAGCTGTATGTACTATTCTAGGCGCGGGAAACCGTTCCCTCGGTCTTTCAACGTTCTTCGATTAGAACGCATATTTACATACTGAATCCGGATCCATCTTGTCTCCCTATAGGGTAATGACGTCAGAGAATATTATAAGGACTGTAATGACCTTGGCATCCATGTCCACATGGATGAGAGACAGACATGATAGACACATCAGAGACCAGGCGTGTTTTGAAGAGCAACAACAGTATAGCATTTACAAAAACTACAAAAACGTAATCTTTTTGGGCACTCCCACGAAGCCTGGTAGTTTGAGGCACAGTGCATTATTAAAGGATTGCGAAGATTGTTTATCATCATTTTTATCATCTTTATGATCATCGTCAACACCCCTCATCATCATCATCATCATCATCATCATCATCATCATCATCATCATCATCATCATCATCATCATCATCATCATCATCATTATCATCATCATCATCATCATCATCAGCGGCAGCAGCAGCAGCAGCAGCAGCAACAGCATCCTCATCCCCATGCTCTCCACGATCATCAAGATTATCATCATTATAGTAATAATTATTATTGTCATCATTTATATCAATATCATCATTATCGTCATGATTATTATCACCATCATCATCATCATCATCATCATCATCATCATCATCACACCCCCTTTATCTTCATCATTATCAACACCCTCATCCTCATCAACAGTATCGTCCTACTTCTCTTTCGCGTTTCCCTTCTGCTCCTCCCCCTCCTCCTCCTCCTCCTCATTATTATTATTAGACCTACATGTATTGTTTAGTATCATTATTATTATTATCATCATTATACTATTAGTTGTATTATTTTTCATTGTGTGTATTTAATGTGGGCATGTGGGTGTATGTACGGTGTGTCTGTGTGTGCATGTGTGTGTGTCATTGTGTTTGTGTTTGTATATGTGGCTGTGTGTTGGTGTGTGTGAGTGTGTGTGTGTGTGTACGTGTGTCTGTGTGTGTCTGATTGTGTCTTTTGTGTGTGTCACTACTGTGTGTTTATTCCCTTCTGCTCCTCCCCCTCCTCCTCCTCATTATCATTATTATTATTTTATTATTATTATTATTACCATCATCGTCATCATCATCATCATCATCATTATCATCATCATCATCATCATCATCATCATCATCATCATCATCATCATCATCATCATCATCATCATCATCATCATCATCATCATTACCATCAATATCACCATCATGTCCACCGTATAAAGTTGTCATCTTCCGAGGTTTTTTTCTGATCTGCCATGCGCACCGACCCAAAGGTGGATGGCAGTCCCTCTTCTACATGATGTCAGAAGGCCTTCTCCGTATTTACTTGTGCCCAAAATCGTGCAACAACATAGTATTATTATTGCAAACTTATGCTCATATTAGATTCATTTCTGATGTGCATTCAATCATACGAAAGAAAGAAGTGCAGTTTGTCATTTGATCAATCAAGCAAATATGAGGCGAGGTGACAATGAAAATTGCTGGGACGAACAAATTAAATTTCACAATATGAATGAAAGAACGGTTCGCAGAGAGAATTGACGTAGTCGGGGATTTCTGTTCATCTCATGAATTATTGACGATAATTAGATGTTTGGTCATAAATATTCGTCAATATATTAAATGTGTAATCGAGAAAGGGGGTTACCCTTTTTTTTAACAATATCACAAATCCAATTGTGCAATTACTTATGGTGTTTACCGACTGATAATCTTCTAAAAGTATTGATGATAAATAATTTCGCACATTTCTACATTCTCTTTTTAGATCCAGTAACCACTGTCACGGAACTTATGACGTCAAATGTAACAACAGCTATGCCGCCCTCAACGATGCTATTAGCAAATTCAACGTCAACCCCCAATGACACCTCAATGACTACCGATGCCCCAACAACAATGATGACTACTATAAGCACAGATATGACAACACAAATGAACATGTCTATGACAGGTAAAGTATAGTAGTAGAAGTAGTAGTAGTAGTAGTAGTAGTAGTAGTAGTAGTAGTAGTAGTAGTAGTAGTAGAAGTAGTAGTAGTAGTAGTAGTAGGAGGAGGAGGAGGAGGAGGAGTAGAAGTAGTAGCATTAGTAGAAGTAGTAGCAGTAGTAGTAGTAGTAGTAGTAGTAGTAGTAGTAGTAGTAGTAGTAGTAGTAGTAGTAGTAGTAGTAGTAGTGGTAGTCAATTTCAATTCAATTTCAATTTATTTATTTCCACATAATCATAAAACTAATACAAACAAATATACAACATACAATAACAATACAATAGGTTATGAAAAAAATGTCAATGAAGTTTACGGTAATACAGTAATGAAACGTAATAATATTGGAAATTGGGGTAGTTAAGAAGCACAAGGCTTGAAATGGGACAACCCCGAAATGAATACAGTCGGTATTAATTAAATAATATTATGAATTGTTTAGATTGGACAATATACCTCAGTAGACCCTATCCCTCCTTAACCAATTATCCCCTCCCCAATTCAAGTTATCCCACCCACTAGCCCTGGGAGAAAAAAAAGATTAAGAATTATAAACTAAGGGGTAAGTGATTCTAAAAAACAAGTAAATGCAGAAAATACAGTAATAAGGTAGTAGTGCATGTAATACCCTCCTACTCAAAAGTATTGCAACATACACTATAACGGCATGCATTGTTGAGTTAAGGGGTCTTTCTATAAGATGTCCTTAAGAAAGTTTATAAATGGAAAATATACAAATTCTTTTGAAAGGAATCATGAACAATTGTTTTTCTTTCTTTCTCAATGGCGGAGAGATTAATCAAATGCCAGCGCACGCCATGGCAGAGGGGCTGGAACACAAAATTGACATCTTTTTCGCCTCCTATAGGGTGGGGTGTTAATTCACACCTGGCATCGTTAATTCGTTTCATAATTTCCTGTAAAGGTTTGAACTGGCTTGGAAAGACTTCTAACAAACAAAAAATCCATGTGTCCCCTGACACTATCTTCATGAAGATAGTGATAAGGAGAACTACGGCCCCTTATTTCAGAAAAAGATCCTCAATTGTAATTGTATTCTTCTTTCTCATTCCTAAAGGCGGTTTATTATTGCAAACAATCCTAAATTGCTGTAATGCGATTTTTTAGTACATTGATATAAAGATGTTGGAGAGAAGCGTTAATCTATCTTTAATATAGTAGGCCTCATCCTCATTATCACTATCTTATGAACGATAGGAGGCGCTTTCGTCTTGCGCGTGGTGTCTTCCTTCGAGACCGTGCGAGGGGAACAGCAATGGCATTTTTGTTTGTTAGAAGGTCTTTTCAAGCCATCAAGACGATTTAGCGGGAAATATGAAACCGAATACGATGGCCAGTGTGAATTAACACGCCCACCGACTATAGGCGAGGCAAAAAAATGTCAAATATTGTGTTGCCAGCCGCCTCTGCCATGGTGCTCCTGCATTTGATAATCTCTCCGCCATGGAGAAAGAAAGAAAAACAATGTTTGCATCTGATTTCCTTTTCACAGAATTTGTTTATTTCCAATTATAATACTTTCTTAGGAATCATTATAGAAGACCCCTCAACTCAAAATGCATGCGTTAAAGTGTATGTTGCAATACTTTTGAGTAGGGAGGGTAGGTAGTAGTAGTAGTAGTAGTAGTAGTAGTAGTAGTAGTAGTAGTAGTAGTAGTAGTAGTAGTAGTAGTAGTTGTGGTAGTAGTAGTAGTAGTAGTAGTAGTAGTAGTAGTAGTAGTAGTAGTAGTAGTAGTATATCATAAAACCACAACCATTATAGGATGTAACCCCCTGTATTATGAAGAGTTACTTTTCAAAAGGTGCTAACAACATTTTCACCAAAAATGAGTTATCAACACGCCCTTTCTCTAGCTACAGTATAAAGTTTGAAGATGAGTACGAAAAATTGTGTAATTTACTTTTATTTTACGTACGTGCGTGGACAAACATTACAAGAGAAATGCATTTATTCTCCAAAGTCATTCATAAAGTGGATTAAATACCTTTTGGAAAGGAACTCTTGATAAAACTTAAAGGTATAATGCAGAATTGATCTTCATCATATTCATTTTTCCTTTCTAATCATAGATATGACAACACTTATGCCTGAGAACGTTACCATGATTGTAACATCAACAATGGCAAATAATGGATTTAACACAACCACAGTTCAGAGTAACGATAGTACAACAACAGAGGGTGCTATGACAACTTCATCTCAATCGACGGGAAATGACACAATGGCCAGTACCACTGACGTTATGAACGTGACATCGATGATGACGACGATGATGCCGACGGAAACCATGTCGAATAGGACGATGATGATGACCACGGAAACCATGTCGAATACGACGACGGCGATGATCGAAGACTCTAACACGACATCGATGATGTCCACTGAATACACGATGACGATGATGTATAATACGACAATGAACTCAACAGATGCCTTTTCGAATACGACCGATTCAGGGGAGGATGTTACCATGGAAACCACAATGTTTACTGATTTCACAACAGCGTCAGGTAAGCTTTATTTTCTATTAATTCAACACAACCACGTCTTACGTTGTAAGCTATTATAGTATAGCCACAGTCGTGTTTTTAGGCAGAGTTTACCCCATTCACAAATTATCAAGCCCCTAGAAACTATAGTCTGACTTCCAGAAGTTTGAACGAACACACCTTAAGTATTCAATACCAACGTAATTACTTTCATCAGTCAACTGCTTTGGACTAAGGCTAGTGTATTGATGCTACTGGCGTCGCAGGTGCGCCCCTTCCCGTAAATATCTGGGTAGTTTTAACCAAAAGAGATGATTCAGTGGCGGATCTAGTGGGCCTAATTACACCCCCCGCCTCCCCCGGTCGGCCTCAAAAGGAGAGAAGGGAATAAGAGAGAGCAATTGAACAAAGAGTGTAAACAAGCTAAATGAGAATCCTCACCCCAGCAATGCGTAATGCCGCAGAAATGCCCCCTCCCACTCCGGCAAAAACAAATGAACCCCAAGGGCGTAGGCTGGGGGGTGCACTGGGTGCACGTGCCACCCCCCCCCCCCCCCGCAGAGCCATAGGAGTTCCGCCCCTGGCAAGCAAAACGAAATTTGTACCACTTTTTCTGCTTTCAACGCCTGATTTACTCGACTTTAGTTCCACCTCCCTAAGAAGATGTGCACCTCCCCATGACATGTCACTTTAGTTCCACCTCTCCAAGATGTGCACCTCCCCGTGCCCAAACCAGCCTACGCCCTTGGAACCCTATCCATCCTCCATTATCAACTGCTGAGATTTTCAAATAATTATATAATTCTGGAATTATTAATTTCACGAATTCAAAAAAGCAATAACATTGAAGTAATAGGCTAACATTGTGGAGCTTCAAATGGAAAAAAAAATGGTTAAACTTTGCTATCTGAGCTACATAGTAGTCTTTGAATGGACAAGTAAACACCTTAGAATACAAAAGTTTTGGAAATTTATGCTACTATTGGCAAGATATGAATGAATAAACAATTAGTATCGGGGCGAATAAAAAATAGCCTAGATCCACACACAGTAAGTCTGTGGGAGGAAATGGGCAGGTGAATCCGGTCAACTTATGATTTTTACTTTTTTAAAGCAATAATCATTTTGAAATACAATTTGTTTCAGGGCTTTATTTTAAGACCTTATCAAAGACACCTGGAGCATGGAGGATTATGTAGCTCACATTTTTTTTTAACTGTGGTAAATGTTAGCCAGTGGCTTTAATCAGACATTTCGTTCGAGTTGTACCGTTTTAAGTAACTACCGGTTAGTAATTCCATTTCCCACTTATACTTCATAAATTTCTATTTGAATTTTGGCAATACAGATAACATGACTACAACACCTTCAGCGACGATTCAAACCACGGGGACGACTCCGGTCGCTCTAGACAATAACAGAAATACAGGCAGAGGAAGCGTTATTCCAGGTGAGTGAATCCTAGTCATAATCTTGCTGCAGAATTCACAAATTTCACTTTTTGGGAGCCACTTGAATTTCTGTGCAGCGATGTTAGAAATAAGCAGAAGATGGTGATTGTTATCTGATGAATTATTCACCATGCACTGATTAGCAGTTAAGATTGGAGAGCGCACGACGCGACGTCGCCCGACTTCCCTAAACTCTTAACATGCCAGAGAAATTACAGCCGTATAGATATGATGCATATTTGCTGCTTCATAACTTTAAGAGTTAAAATTGATGTTGTGAAATTTGTTAGGGATATTCCATACAGCAGCAATAACAACGTCGCTGTCACGATTGCTCTTTATTGCTGTTGTTGTTTTCACAATAATGGAGTAGTGGCTTGTATACAAAGTTGAGAGTAGACTGATCGATCCTCGGATATTGAACTTGCCTTGGCAATTACGTTTTCTCCAGAATTTCTAGTTGTATTTTACTGGCACAAATTTTCTATTCGTGTATTATCTTATTCGTCAGTTGATTGGGTTTTTTTTTTTTTTGCGAGCAGGTTTGCTGTTCATCTCTATAGCATTTAATACACGAATTTCAAGTTCATTATTATTTATCAGATATCAACTTAGATTTGCTACAATTTAGTTACAAATGAGCACGTTCAAAGTAATACTGTATAAATCATTTTTCTTTTTTATTTTGGTTGCATTCCGTTGCCATGCAGAGATAGTTCTTTAATAATTCTAAAAAATACTATGTATGTGAACATTGTAAAAAGGAAATAAAACACAGTCACACAATGTGTATGGATAACTAAAAATGAATTGATAAATAATTAATTAATTAAGGAAATAAGGAAGTAACTAACTAACTAACTAACTAACTAACT
>JZLH01S0617765.1:4093-14714 GCA_001188425.1 Eucidaris tribuloides
AAATTCTATTCAGACGTGGGGGGGGGGGGTGAACCCTATTGTTGCATCCAGGTGTATCCTCCCCCCCCCCCACACACACACACTATGAATAGAAGTCCTGAGAGCATTTGCGACGCCATTGGCGCATGGGCGACTACACTTGTTATTATTTCTCTTTATATTTTTCATCAACAAATTACCGTTTGGCATCTAGCATGTCATAGAGGAAAGATATATACATCATCAGAAATGTATGATAAAACTATGATGATATTAATTATATGATATATTTAAAATACACTCAACGGCTAAGAATACTTGCATCTGATTGGTTTAACTCTTAACATGTCAGAGGATTTGAACCTCTGATGGCTTTATGTGTTTTATTTGGTGCAGATTTGCAACTTTGGCACATTTACAGTAAAATCACAGATAAGCAATTCTTTCAAGCCAGCAAAATAGTCCTTAAATTGCCCGCCCACCAATATGGTCCTTAAACTGCACACAAATCATCTTTGGTTTCTAGCATGATTTGCCTACCTTAGTCTGACCCTTGGCCGTCCGCGCTGCGCAGCGCACATCACTAGTTGTGCGAAGCGATGTACCGTACTGTACTAGCGTACGGAAGCCGTGTCGCGATATAACGTTACGTAACTTGGCAACGATTACTTTTTTTAATCACAAAATTGCAAATCAAAGATTAGCGTTACGTCAAACTAGTAGCAGTTGAAGCAGAAATCCAGCGTCTAAGTGTCATAGTAAACAGCGTAAATTCCGTGACGTATTCAGTGGAGTTTTCCATGTGCCGTTGGTGTGCTTAACGTTATGCGTCCATTGGTGAGTCGACTGGTTCTAACTTTTGGCTTACGTTAGGAACTTGACTCAAACTCTGTGCCGTTTCTAAGCTCTGGAAAGATTTTGCGGTTAGTTTGATAATGAAACATCCACATTTGGTATATCAAACAGATATTAACTCGTGTAGTACGATGAGGCACTGCAGATACTATTGTCCCTCGGGATCTCAAACTCATGATATGACCCTCAGCAAGCTTCGGGTCAATCATGGGCTTTGAGATCCCTCGCGAACAATAGTATCAACAATGCCTCGAACAACAATCCATATCTGTATAATATTAATTGTATTAGAGGAGTAAAATACTGTCATTTTGTTGGTTGTACATACGTTTCACTTCACAAATAACGCCAGCGTCTTGATGATGTCCACAGTTATGAACACCAATACCGTTGTTAGAACAACTGCCCAGAATATCCTCATTGCCTTGGCACTCCACGTTGTCTAGCCAGATCGGCCCACTCCCTTGCCCAAACGATGCTTTCACGAGAACACCGAGCGCTTTCCTGTAACCGAGTTGCCTGCAGGCAACATTGGCATCCTACGATAAGAGAGGCAGAGTATTATGTTCCCGATTAGCTCACCAGTGCATCCCCAAGAACGTTTAAATCCGAAGAAGGTGGCAAATAAAATGTTTAAAAACATTTTAGAGAAATATTCATACACGTGTATAGC
Organism: Eucidaris tribuloides; assembly: GCA_001188425.1. Classification (NCBI taxonomy): domain Eukaryota; kingdom Metazoa; phylum Echinodermata; class Echinoidea; order Cidaroida; family Cidaridae; genus Eucidaris; species Eucidaris tribuloides. The sequence continues at coordinate 5,601 of JZLH01S0617765.1, forward strand.
CCCCAAATCTCTTCTCAAAGACAACAGAAATTCCCGGGCGGCAAAAGAGTGAACCTCTCGGGGGCGAAAATTAAAAAAGAGTCATTAATTAATTGCACTGTGGAAACCTCATGATTTTATGTATTTCTGTGGTATCGCATCTGCAGAAATTGGTTCGTATTAAATGCTCAAATTAGCATAATTATGTCACTTTAATTTGCGAAAGGGTGGAAAATCCAAACTTGCCAAAAAATTTTTCTTTTCTTCCTGCCCTCAAGTTGAGAGGGGTAAAAAGTGTAAGAATTTTTCGTATTGTGATTGATCAACGACAGTTTGCGAGGTAATATGCTTTGTTATGTACATGTTCTGGCATGACATTACGCTGACGTGAACCACGTTAATCCTTCCATACAGTTTTACAAACTCACCAGAATATGACAGACTGCCAAGGCTAATCACAAATCTCGCGTTTTTAAATATTACTATCCATTTTTATGTCATCAAAAAGGCATCATTGGCTATGTGAAGGTTTGACCCTTTCAACACACACACAAACACACACACACACACACACACACACACACACACACACACACACACACACACACACACACACACACACACACACACACACACACACACACACACACACACACACACACACACACACACACACACACACACACACACATTGGAGACATGTTTAACATTTAATATTATTGCATAATACCGAGTAATAGTTAAAACAAGGCTTTAAAAGGATGGGTGCGCGCGCATGTGTGTGTGCGTCGGGGGGGGGGAGGGAGGGATTCCACATTGGACAACAGACGTCACTGGGCTTCTATGCCGCATGCAAGAGTTGAAAAAAGTGGGTAAAACCCAACCTCGTGATATATGCGCATCGTGGGGACAGGGGCGTATTTGGTTTTAACTAAAAATGTTTATATAACAAACGGGTAATTTGAAAGACACATTTTAACATTGTGGAACTCTCATTTAACAAGTTGTCAAATTTCGATATTTGAGCTATATACAAGTGCTTAAATCGACAAATAGTCATCTTTGAATACAGAAGATTGGAAATATATGCTGCAACACTGGCAAGGTATGCATGGATAAACATCACCCCTTACTTTTTCATCGAGTGGAATAAACATTAGTCTAAATCTATAACGCGGTAGTATAATGGAGAAAATGGGCGAGGTCAGGACAAGATCAAACTGGATACTCGTCGACTTTTAATCTTTTAAAACACTAAATAATCACTTTGTAAAAAAAAACCTTGTTGTGTTTAGACCTTATCAAAGAACAGGATTATGTAATTCAGATTTTAAGAGGTGTGTTCATTGTATTTAAATTAAAAAAGAGCGTTATAACTTACAGAAAGTAGTGAAAATTTGACATTCCCTCCCCATAGAAAATATCAACGTGTCTACAAAGACTCACGCATGTTAACTACAAAATAACAAGCTGAATTTTGATTGAAGAAAAAAAAATCTCAATAAAGTGACTTCATTAAAGTATATACACAAGTTTATTTATAATGCGTTATACTGCGATTACTAAGACTGTTTTGCAGAATTATTCTAACATATCTACCAAAATAGCATTATTGACGTCATACTTACGTTGATATCCCAAGAATCATCGCAAACTGTCCCCCACTCTTTGTTATAAAACACTTCAACACGGCCTTCTGCGTGGGAGGTACCGCCCATCAAACGAACTGATACGGAAAAAAATGAATGATTAATATCACTACACAGGTGGAAAATGCATTTATAAAGATAAAGTGCAATTTCATGTATTGGAAAAAAAAGTAAGGAAAACATTGCTAGTAAATAGCCAATATAGGCCTATACGTGTAAAGTGAGTTTATAATTTCAAACGCAAAAGCAACGTGCGTAAAATATTGGATTGGATATAGGTTTTATTTCCATTTCCAGTTGCAATAAAATGCATAATACGTAAATATGATATAAGCCTACAACTCATAGCCTAAACAAAATTATTATAATGAAATACAAAGAATTAGGTCTTTTTTGTAAACGTTACCTGTCCTCATACACTGCCAGTACGTCATCGCACTATTAAGGCCGTAGGAGGCCGCGAGTGGTGTGATTGGTGGACGGTCAACAATTCTGAGTTCTAATTGGACCTCAGTGTTTGTGACGTGATCGAAAACCTTGCCGCAGGCAAGGGATGGTGACCCACCATTGCAAGACGTTCCACCTCGAATATATGCCGCTGGAAATAAGACAGCAAAACAAAATAACAATAACTTACTACTGCTACTACTACTACTACTACTACTACTATTACTACTACTACTTCTTCTTCTTCTTCTTAAGTACTGCTACTCCAACAACAACAATACTACTACTACCACTACTGCTACTATGACTACTACTACTACTACTACTACTACTACTACTACTACTGCTGCTACTTCTTCTTCTTAAGTACTGTTACTCCAACAACAACAACAATACTACTACCACTACTGCTACTATGACTACTACTACTACTACTACTACTACTACTACTACTACTACTACTACTACTACTTTTACTTCTACTACAGAAAAGTATAAGAATAAGACTACGATAATTACTGTCAATACTGCTCCTAATACTACTACTTTTGCTACTACTACTATTTTTACTTCTGCTTCTGCTGCTGCTGATACTAATACTGATACTGATACTACTGCAACCGCAATTAAAAATAGTAATATAAGTTAATACAAATACATGAATTGGCATTTTATAACTGCTAGTTCAAAGCCATCACTACTATGGAGAAATGGTCTTTCTGTCAAGCAGTGCTATTCCTGAAGACTACAATTACGATGATTACTAGTGTTATCTCGATGAACGCCTCTCTACACTGAATAATTCACTAAAACAGTTTCATTGGTGAACAGGCTGGTAGCTATGTATTCCCCTTTCATCAATAGTAAAAATTAGAGTGATAAATGACGGGCACATTCATAAAATGAACGACATAATGCTTAAAATCAACTTTACAAAGCACATCATATCATTATGTAACACAAGGTGAAATAAGTGAATGTCGAAAACACATACATCAAAATTTCATAAAACGTACTATATGATATAGGCTCAAAAACTTACCATATTGTAAAATATATATCACACATAGTGTTGAAGTGAGCAACATCTTAATCTACAAATCAAAGCAAATTAATACATGATAAATGGTGCAAGTAGGTTTCATACATGTATTTTTTTCCGTTTTGGTAATGATGAAATTGTTTTAAATTTCACGTGACGCTGGAATATTACATCTATGCACAATGGTATAATTAAACTGGACAAACGTAATATTTATTTTCCCCCTTTACCTTTGTGCAAGATACGTATGGTGTGCTTAAAGCCACAGACTAACATTGACCACAGTTTAAAAAAAAAATGTAAGCTACATAATCTTCCATGTTCTAAGTGTCTTTGGTAAGGTCTAAAATAGAAGCCCTGAAGTAATTCTACTTAAAAGTGATGATTTAGTGCTTTAAACGAATGAAAATCTACAAGCACTCAAGTTGACCAGATTCACCTGCCCATTTCCTCCCATAGACTTCCTGCGTGTAGATCTGACTAATTTATAGTCGGGTGGAGTACTACTTGCTTATTCATGCATACAATGCCAGGGGCTGCATAACTTTCCAAACTTTGGTATTCTAGTGTGTTTATTTGTCCATTTGAACACTACAATGTAGCTCAAAAATCAAAGTTTCACATTTTTTTTTAACTTGAAACATCACAATTTTAGCCTATTACTTTAAAGTGATAGGCTAACATTGTGGAGCTTCAATTTAATTTTTTTTTCAAACTTTGATATCTGAGGTACATAGTAGTGTTCGAATGGACACATAAACACCCTAGAATACACAAGTTTGGAAAGTTACACTGCCAATGGCAAGTTATGCATGAATAAACAATTAAAACTCGGGGCGAGTTTTGATAGCCTAGGTGTACACACAATAAGTCTATGGGAGGAAATGGGCAAGTGAATCTGGCCAACTTACGATTTTCACTTTTTTAAAGCAATAAATAATCATTTTGAAATACATTTTTTTTCAGGGCTTCATTTTTAGACCTCATCAAAGACACTGGTAGCATGGGGAATCATGTGGCTCAGATCTTTTTAACTGTGGTAAATGTTAGCCAAGTCCTTTAAGTAACATCTATAGTACAATTACCATTCCAATACTGCAATAAAGAATGCAAAATCGAAAAATATACGAAAAGAACGAAATTTTCATTATTAACCTCTCAGGATATATTTTCAGAATGTAAAAAGTTGAAAAAGATAATCAAACGTCATGTTTTTGAAATAATTTGACTGTGGGATTTTTTTTATCGGTAAAGGAAACACCAAAAAATTAAAATAATAGAACAAATTTAATTTTCCACTCAGCTAGAATGTAAATTAAATATTTCAAATACAATGTACTGTGTACAACGTAATTTCTCGTAACCATAAAAGACCAGTGCCGATAACACTGGAATACATGTAAAACAAGAAAATCAAAGGTATGTAATCTCATTTACACCCTTCCCTTATATCCCCCAACGGTCACTCATGAAGTAAGGCTATTTATGAATAACATTTCTGTGAAATAAGAAGATCAATACTTATTTACAGTATTTGAAAACTGCCCCTAAAACATCAAGCAGGGTGCTGTGTTTTATGCCAGGAGGAGTTGTTTCTACGAGACAATATTTAAATCAGAGTCTAACGGTCACTATAAATCCACTAAAACTGCGTTTTCTGCTGTTATGCATCGCTGAAGGTTCTTAGATGGTATTGTCTGCTATAGACCATTTCAGTTTCCTAACACTGGAGTTTATGTCAGCCATAACGGGGGGGGGGTGGGGTGGGGCTACCAAAATAAAGGAAACAAATTCAAAGGGTTATTCAATGAGTCAGGTGCATTGGAATGTCAGTGTTTTTTAATTGAATTGAATTGAATTTATTTATTGTCCATTAAAAATGAAAATTCGTTGTTCACTGGTATAACACAAAAAGCTTGCTTACATAAACTGAATGAAGATTAGCTATGCATTTGTAAATGCATAATATAACTTGAGGAGATAGAAATTGGGGAAAAACACACAGCCTATTCGATTTTAATAGAAGTCAAAGTTTAAAACAGCTAATTTGTTCTCCCTCCATTCCCCCGGTCATAAAATATGTGAACAGTTTATCTAGGTTTGTATTGCCTTCTCACGCAGTGAGCATCTTTGAGCCCCCCCCCCCCGGCCCCCAGTCAGACAATATTAAAAACAGCCCTTAAAACAAACAGGTCTATATACCAGTGTTTCGACACTAAGGCGTCCATTTTTCCGATTTACAAAATCAGAATTCCGTTTTTCAAATTTTAAATTTTCTGCAATTTTCCGCGTTACTTAAACTCACGAATATAAACACCCTATAAGGCTTGCGTGATTACAACTCGACCTCAGGGAAATGTAGCAGCTGTAACCATGGTAGTGAGAAAGACGGCCGGCAGAGGGGCCTGCAGAGGGGCTTGCAAGGGTTATTAAAATTACTCTAAAGCCTGGTAATGGTATTACGTAGTTGAAGAATGATCTTACACATATTAATATTTGTTCAATTGCAATTTAGTACCAATTGTAAGTTTAGCATTTCATGATTTCACGTAATTTTTTCCGTGTTACACTTCCCATTTTCAAGATTTTTCTCCTGTTTCCGTATCGCGGAGGAAAGGAGGTTTTTTAGACAATGTCATTTTTTTTAGGGATGCAAAAGAGACACATTGCCTTGAAGGTCATTGGATTCCTGAATGCCTATAATAAGCGTTGCTGGCGTAATTCACCACCACAAATATTACCCTTTTTATTATACTTTAAGAATATGCAGTACACACAGAAAAAAAATACAAAAGTTGAGTAAAAAATGCAAAAAATGTACAATAGGAACTCCACAATTTTTTGTGTAAATTTTACCTAAGAAATGGAGTTTACACAAATTTATGTAAACTATATTTGCACAACATTTTTGTAGATTTTCACATAACATGTAAATTTTAGAAAGATTATTTAAATCATTATGTTACTTAACATAATTTACATAATATTTCTAAAATGTACATATTAGGCAAAATCTACAAAAATGTTATGCAAATATAGGTCACATAAATTTGTGTAAACTTCACTTCTTAGGTAAAATTTGCACAAAAATTGTGGAATTTCTATTTTACATTTTTGACTTAATTTTTGTATTTTTTTCTGTGTGATGGCAGTTTATTACCAGATAAAACTTTAGGTGGAAGAGAAATGACACTATCAAAATCGTTCAAAAAAGGTAGATTTACCATTTCACATTTTCGTAAAAAAATGACATTTTCATCACATAATTTCTGTGATATGAGGACAAATGTTCATTCTGTTTAAGTTAATGGCCGATATTAAATTGATTTAGAATAAGTGATTTCACAAAATTCAATGTAAAACAATGATCATCTTTACAGTATTGGAATAGAGAAATGCATTAAAAAGAATATATATATATATATATTTACAGCTGTTTACACAGAACTTTTCCACCGTGCTAATGTTAAAGCCGTAGGCTAACAATGACAGTTTAAAAATGTGAACTACATAGTCCTCCATGGTGTAAGTATTTTGATAAGGTCTAAAAAATGAAGCTATGAAAAAAAAATATTCCAAAATGATCATTTCCTGCTTAAAAAAGATAAGAAAATCTTCAAGCACTCAAGTTGACCGGATTCAACTGCCCATTTCTTCCCATAGACTTATTGTGGGTAGATCTAGGCTATTTTATACTCTTCTACAGTATAAATTGTTAATTCACTCATATCTAGCCAGTGGCAACCTAAATCTTTAAACTTACGTATTCTTCGTTGTTTATTTGTCCATTTAAGCCCTTCTATTACTGTTTGACTTTTTTTTTAAAATTGAAACACCACTATGTTAGCTTATTGTCTATAAACGCAATTGCTGTTTGAAGATAACATAACACTCAAAAAGTGGGTCATTGTGGCAATGAAAAAAAAATAGTTGACACATTTAAGGCTAATGACCTGACGGGGCACACTTGAAATTTCATCAAGAACCAAATGAGTTAAAACATAATTATACCAACTATATTTACACCAGCTGGAGTGGATCCTCCAACTGGAAGGATTTGCTTTTTTATTTGTTTATTTAAGGAAAATCATGCATGGACAGACCAGTATTTCATTTCTGTCGAGGCCCGAGAGAAATAAATCCCATAGAGGCTACATAACAGATTTGCTTGCCACAAGGGATATATTGACAGTAGTTATTTTAGAATGAGTCAACGTTTGACCACAAGGTTTTCACTGTAAAATCCCTGCATAGTTTCTTTTATTCTAGAATAGATACCCATACATGAACACTAAAACGACACTGCAGAGCCTCACCTCACACACATGCTACACATCAGGATAATATTTACATTTAAATATATAAAATATCCAATATGATTTTTTTTTACATCCACAGGAGACATTTAATAAAAACAAGACACTTCCTACACAGTCTTCTATTATTGTTAATCATCCACCTTCCCCGTAGACACAATATAAGATAAAGTGAATAGAATAACATTTTGCAAAGTTTCAATATTTGAGAGATAAATAGATATTGGTTGTTATGCTAGCTTTCTGGAAAATGTTTGTTAATTTTGTTCCTTATTTGCCGAAGTACAGAATACCATTTATCGTTCATCAGGAGTCAAACATATATTGTTCGATTACACTGCTCTATTTTCTTCTAGATCAAATGCACAAGACAATCACAATATCACGTGTTAGTGTAATTTTTAAATTTTGTTTTCAAAGATTGCCGCACTTTTTTAAAAGCCAATATGCGCTACATGGTTGCTATTGAGGCTCTCTAAAATACACTGGACAGTTGTTCAATCAGAGTGAAACAATGTATCTCGTAAAATGGATTACATGCTAGACACCGATATTCTACAAGAAAATGCACGAGACACACAGACGCACACACACAAACAGACAAACACACACACAAACACTCACACGCACATAAACAAACATATACACATAAACACACACACACACACACACACACACACACACACACACACACACACACACACACACACACACACACACACACACACATACACACACTCACACACAATAAACTCACACACACATTACTCAACATCATGGGTGGTGATCGAGGGGTGGACGTGTCCCCTTACATTTTTCTGGGGAATCGTCCCTCTCGATATTTAAATCTGAATATAAATTATTTCGTTGATTTTCTTAGCTTTGTTGATATGTTTTTTTAATCGGCAAACATATTCAAAGAATGAATGTGATTAGATATATTATGACACTTTAATAATTCGGGTGATGGAGATTTTAAAGTCACAATTTCCACTTTTCAACAAAATTTATTGTGTCCTCAGAGGTTTGTTTTTTGTTTTTTATAATGACTTTAATCAGCAACATAATGCCCGCACTCGTGCTGTCAGAAATCTTGTGTTGGTCATAATGGTGCTGATAAGCGCCCAAATTCGGTGTTGTGAAAAAAATACCACTATTTTGACGAAAAAGTTTCTAAGAGAAACCCCTTTTTAACGCAAGAATCTCATTTGCACCCCTTCTACAGCACAGCAAAACATTGCTTATGCCCTAAGGCTATTTTCGAGGACATAACTCTGGAGATCAGTAATTACCTAGAATTTGTAAAATGGCCCTAAATCATCTGGCAGCTCAAGACTAATGATCAGTATAATTCCATTACGGCTGAGTTGCTACCCCTAAACTTCGTTAAAGGTTCCTGTGTGGTATTTTCTTCTATATACCAGTATTTATCATCAGAATGTGAATTTAATATGACTCTTCAGATGAAAAAAAAAAACCTTACCCAATATGATGACCATGCACAGGAAGTCTCCTTCCATCGCATAATCGTAGTAAAAAGAAGTCACCCTACATTCTGAATAGGATAAAATAAGAGGGATAGTTGTAACTGAGAGTTAATATCCAATAAATCACGAAAATGTAGATGGTTGTCAGACAGATATGCAACTCACAATAAATGCTGCCTTCGTCAAAGCAGATC
>JZLH01S0617765.1:14739-26105 GCA_001188425.1 Eucidaris tribuloides
AAGATACGTTAGTAAACACGAAAACGAAAGACATTGTAACTAAAGTAAATTAATCTATACTACTTCCATAAACGTTTACGATAACATTACAACAAAGATTGTAAAGTAAAATATAAAGCGGATCGTCCTTCAAAAATTAGGTTCAGAGGTTCCACTCGGATAATTATTGGAAAACTGTCTGTATGTTTATTGTATTTATTTAGTTTTAGTACTAAACCATCAGTATAAATATACAGAGTACAGATTATATTAAACATAAAAGAAATAGTTGATTGGCTTTATCGATCAGCATTGTGAAGAGATGTGGTATGCATGTGCCAGCTATACATGTTTTCACAGATACACAATGTCTTATTCGACCTCATATGAACATGAATCATTTGGCTGAATAATTAGTATGACATTATTACATGAAGTTGTGCAACAACGCATACGATATAATTGGCTTTTTTTTGGGTGTATGTAAATTTTATTTTATTTAGTCACACCACTTTTTTTAACAATTCTTTGCAGACCAATTAAGTAAAATGCAGTCAATCTTGCGCAAATTTGTGTACAATGTAACGTTATTTGACGTTGCGCGAAACGTAACTTGAACATGAGAGAGAGTATAATGGATGCATCAATTTACACAAATCACATGAATGTATACTCAATATAGGGCTCAATAAAAAAAAATGAAATGGTAATCACTTGTTTCCTGGATAGTTGATTAGATTGTGTTTTTAAATCAAAATGACCCAAATGAAATAAAAAAAAACGTTTATATTCTGTCGTTCACAAAGGGAAACTTTATCGCATTTTAAGACGATGCACTATAAAAATTATTTATTTCTTACAGTATCGCTGAGATTTGCGTAATTTTCATTATCATCATTATTAGATAAATGTGAGTGAATTATAAGTTTACAATGTTTGCCATTTTGGAAAGATCACGGCAATAAGATAGAATGTAAAAGCCGAAATTGGATGATAAGCAAGTGACAGCGATACCAGCACGTACATACATGCATACACGCACACATAACAAATTACATGTACACACACTTAAAAACCCCCCAAAAAAACGTGTGTCTGCACTCGAGATTATTTCAATATCCTTTCACTGTCAACTAAAGTCGCAAAAGCCAATAGTCCATTGATTATTCTTATTTCAACATTTCCCTCGAACAGAAGAGCGACGCGTTCATTAACAGTCACTTTTATTTTTGTGATTCCATTGAAACTTTTCGCGTATACAGAAAGCCTTACGCCAAAGACGAAAAACGCGTGTGTGTTGAATGAATGGAAACACGGATCTTTGAATTCCAATCACTGCACGGCAACAAAGAAATCCCACACTTGTACATTGATTGTCCTTTTGTTATGAGAGAGTCTTAAAGACGTTCATTCCAAACTACGTGACGCCCTAATTACCAAGTTTTCCTTGTATAGAAAGTGCTCTCGTCCATTCTGTTTAGAACGCGAAATGCGGGTTGTAAGGGTATCTTTGTTTCCCACAATAGAATCGGCAGCAGATCATTGTAGTGATGCCCCTCAACGAAGATATGTACAGACATGTAGTTGTCTTTGCATAATGCAACAGTTTCTTTCAGTCCATTCTTATTTACAAACAATCATTGCCCAAACAGATCACTGAGTGTTGCGCTTTCATTACTAGATTGCCGCAGCCGCTTTTTTATTTGACTGGTTCATTTTTTTAAACTCTTCGTGCTTAAGCAACCAATTCTTTCTCTCACTGTTGGCCATACATCATTATCGCCAATACTACTAAAAGTAATTGTATAGCAATTCAATATTTTGATTTTAGACCACACAAAAGTTATTTGGGTAATTGTGTGGTGACGCACACAATTACCCAAATAACTTTTCCCATTTACCCAGGATGTTTTTCTTTTACATGAGATTAACAGAGAGGACTAAAAAAAAAAAAAAACAGAACTGGAATGATTGTGTAAATGTAAATGACGGGGTGTCCCGTTGTATTAATTGTTTAACTTTTTTCTAGAAATATCTCAAACCCATTTTATGTTCGCTTACAGAATACAGCGCGCGGATTTCGTCAGGTATCCCAAGGCGTGTTGCGTGTTTTGTGCAGTATCTCAGAATTGAGAATTTGTCACTATAGTTAGTAGTTGACGAAAGAAACTGGAACAATGGAAAATTAATGGAATGGATCGCAATGGTGATTGTCGTTATCATAATTTCTGTATTTTATTAATAAATATTTTAATTAGTATCATAAAGTCCTTTTCAGAAAATTAGCTTCACTGATCAGTAAAACAATTTCCGCGTAAATCGATGGTAACCACGCACTGTCAGATTTGCAGGTCCCTTAAAATGCACTAGACTTTCCGAAAGTAGAAAGACCGATATTGTCGTGAATACGCCCGTTTTAATATCTCAAAAGGTTAGGTTAGATACATCTTAAATGTGCAAGACTTGATGAGGAATTCACAGGCAAATAGTTCGCGAGAACAGATACATGTACTTGAAAATCTGAAACTAGAGTCGAAGCGTGCATTCTGATTGGCTGAAAGCATTAATTACGGTACCCCGCTTAGAAGACCAATCACGGCGTGGCTTTTACAACATTACGCCGAGCGAACATTTGGTTGCTACGCCCTGCAGCACGGTGTGAAAATCTGCATCGCAATTCTTGATCTCACTCGAAACGGAAGTTTATCTTTCACGGCGGTTTTCTCGAAATAAAAAATCTCAAAACCCACAACATTCTCTCGTTTAAACCACGATATCTCAGCAATGGAGATTATTTTATAAGCTTAATTTATATACTAAATTAAAGCTGAATATATGGAGAACAAGATTATGCAATATCTCAACATTGACCTCCCCCGACTTGTGTCTCATTTTGTCGTGGCGGGTCACAAATGTGATTTTTGTTATTTAGACATAGCGTAAAACAAAATTAATTGATCAGACGTGAAATCTGTTAACGATGTAAATCGCTCGCTGGCTTTGCTCGTACTTCGTAAAAATGAATAGTTTTCATAAGTTATATAGTTTATAAGTTATATAGTTATTCCCTTGAAATTTGTTTTTAAATGCTCTATAAACGCGACTGCTACACTCTAAGTCCCTATTTATAAATATTACCTTTAGAATATGTGTTTACCCATGCTAGAATCACGTCTTTTCTACGATTATTTTCAAAAATTTCGCTGCCGTGGGAGGGCCCTCCCACACCCTTCCCGCCTTGGTTGATTCGCTCTCTCGAATGTCTACCCAATCTCCAGTGAAAATATGTATTCACCATGCCTAGAATAAAATGTCTTTGCTATGCGTATTTCAAAAAGTTCCTTTGGGATCGATACCACTGTCACATAATATGACTACTAAATTAACAGTTTGTCACACACTCTTGTAGGCGTCTTTTGAAAACCTGACTACACAATCCCAATTATCTTTAATATACCTTTAAAATATGTATTTACCGATGCCTAGAATCACGTCTTTTCTAATGCGATATTTCAAATGTTTTCAATCGTGGAGGGGTATTCCTTCACACACCCCCAGGTCGCTTCGTTATCCTGGAAGTATGACTACCCAATAAGAGTTTTTACATACTTCCTCTGTATCTTCTTGACTACATATGATATCTCAATAATTTTCAGAAGGTATACCTTTAAAATATGTATTTACCATGCTCTAGAATCGCGGTCTTTTCTATCGTGTTTTCCAAAAAGTTTTACCGTGGAGGGGGGACCCCCTCCACCCACTCCCCCGCGGCGCTACGCTCACACGTATGTTTCCGTCAAGCTCCTAGTAGACGCCCTACAATTTCTGCTCTACAATAACAAACATACATACATATGATTTCTATTGCGCCAAATCCGCTCATAGAGTGCTCAAGGCATCAAATTTCATAACTGAAAATGAGTGCCCCCTCTGACCCCCGTTAACTGAAATATAACTGAAAAAATGGCCCCGCTCGTCGCTTCGCTCCCTCGCCGAGGAACTCATACTGTCACATAAAATGTGGCCCTCATCGAGATTTGGCCCCTCCAAAACTGAAAGTGTCCGGCGCGCCTGCTCAAGTTTACGCGGATTCAGACCGGATTCAACTGCCGATTTCTTCCCATAGACTTATTGTGGGTAGATCTAGGCTATTTTATACTCTTCTACAGTATAAATTGTTAATTCACTCATATCTAGCCAGTGGCAACCTAAATCTTTAAACTTACGTATTCTTCGTTGTTTATTTGTCCATTTAAGCCCTTCTATTACTGTTTGAAGATAACATAACACTCAAAAAGTGGTTCATTGTGGCAATGAAAAAAAAAATAGTTGACACATTTAAGGCTAATGACCTGACGGGGCACACTTGAAATTTCATCAAGAACCAAATGAGTTAAAACATAATTATACCAACTATATTTACACCAGCTGGAGGTATTTTCTTCTATGTACCAGTATATATCATCAGAATGTGAATTTAATATGACTCTTCAGATGAAAAAAAAAAAAAAAAACTTACATAATATGATGACCATGCACAGGCAGTCTCCTTCCATCGCATAATCGTAGTAAAAAGAAGTCACTCTACATTCTGAATAGGATAAAATAAGAGGGATAGTTGTAACTGAGAGTTAATTATCCAATAAATCAACGAAAATGTAGAAGGTTGTCAGACAGAAATGCAACTCACAATAAATGCTGCCTTCGTCAAAGCAGATCTGAAGTATAATCAAAACAATGTAGATAACTCTTCCCGGCTTTCTTTCAAACCCCTTTCCTTACTGCCTCCATAACAGTGAACACTTTGTAGCTGGTCGAAATAAATGCTACGAAAAGCATTATTGTTTGGTATATGCTCATTGGCAACGTACAATAATTCACTGTCTTCTCGTTTTCCTTTTTCATAGAAAACGACGCACAGCACGCTGTTTCTTTCTCTTAAAATAGTTTTGATGTTCATTTTCCAATAATTCAGACCACTGAATTCTTTCATTTGTTAGTTTGAAGTCTCATTCGTTTAAACTCATTGGATTGGTGGCGTATTAAAGCCAAAACACTTACTAAAAAGACTAAGACTACGGGCAGACAACGTTGACTTCCCGACAGTTTCAACTACGAATAATATCGCTTTTACGCTAAACACCAATTATCAACGTAATTTGATTCCACGGTATAATTACCATGTTCAGTAGTTTCATGTGGCCACCTTGTTAGCTATTATTATTAATGTTGTTGCCATGACGGCTGTTCGAACAGTTACACGGACATCTAAGTGGAGATAGCAGTTTGAGATTATTTTATGTTTTTTCCAAATTAAAGCCACTGGCTATCACATTTTATACAGTTTAAAAATGTGAGCTACATAATCCTCCATGCTTCAAGTGTCTTTGGTAAGGTCTAAACATGAAGGCCTGAAAAAAAAATGTATTTCAAAATGATGATTTGGTGCTTTAAAAAAGTGAAAATATACAAGCATTCAAATTGACCGGGTTCACCTGCCCATTTCCTCCCTCAAGGACGTAGGCTGGAGGGGGAGGGGTGCACTGGGTGCACGTGCACCCCCCGCAGAGCCATAGGAGTTCCACCCTAATAGCAAAAAAAAACGAAATTTGCACCACTTTTTTTGCTTTCAACGCCTGATTTTCTCAACTTTAGTTCCACCTTCCTAAGATGTGCACCTCCCAGTTCCACTTCCCCAAGATGTGCACCTCCCCATGGCCAAATCAGCCTACGCCCTTGTATAGGCATACACACATAGGCCTACTGTTTTACTCTGCCCAAGCTAACACATTTTCCTCATTCTACTTTTAACTTAAGCGCGTGGACGTGTTTCTCAGGTATAATAAAAATAATAATATTATGTACATAAATAATTGTGTCCAGGATGGAACAACCTTCAGCTCTGTTTTATCGATTTTTTCTTCAAAAGATACAAGAAGAAAAGAGTATATAACGTACATTTTATCGATTTTTTCGTAAAAGATACACGGAGAAAATAGTATATAACGTGTATATTCAATGCCCCGTATGAATCTGGTATTGTTTTCAATTCTTGCCCAGGAATATTTGCGATGCGTGTATGAATATAACTAGAAATTTGATCGTTTGATTATCACAATCTGTTTAAACATTTTTGCATTAGCAAGCTCGCAATGTATTTGCACAATTTAGTGTAAGCTCGAAGCAGAATACGGTGTCGGCATTAAAGGCATGGTATAACCAGCTTCAAAAAATCTAAGCTACATGAGGGGCTACATGATTCCCCATGCTACCAGTGTCTGTGATAAGGTCTAAAAATTAAGCCCTGAAAAATGCAGTTCAAAACGATCATTATGTGCTTTTAAAAGGAGAAAATCATTCAGCGACCACTCAAGTTTCTCCCAATATAAACTGCTGTATTGCAAATTTTTTTGTCAGCTGACAATAACTCATGTGCCGATTTTTATCTGTACATACTTTACGATTGACAGCATAACTTACTTAATTTGTCCATTCAAACACTGTCAGATATGTCTGATATAGCATAATTGACCCTTTTAATTAGGGCTTCTACAATCTTACATAGTGTCTTCAAGTGAACTTAAACAAACTTAGAAGAATATTTCAATCGATAAATCAGTTTTTAAGTTCAATTTATGCCGTGGTATGTACATGAATAATATATTATTACTATCTCAAATAATGAGTCTGTAGCATTAGATGGAATATATGTATGAGAAAAGTTGTATTATTTTGCATATATGAAAGCAGGATAAAGATCTCTGAAAAACCAAAAAATAAACAATTTTTAACTATTTTCGCAAGATTTAAAAACATTTTATTATTTCAGTATATAATTGAAGAATGTTTGTGGTACGCCTTTACTTTGTCTGTAACACTTATTACGTTACAATAATACAATAATATAACTCGAGTTTGAAATCGAAAAAAAACGTGAAACTTGTAAAGATGTACAAATTTGATTGAAAATGTTTTTCAAATACCCGGCCTTATATGTAGAATGTGTTTTATTCAATATATTTGATTTAAAAATCACATCCAGAAATCTAAATATTATAGAAATGTATTACACGACTGGGTGCCTATAGTATGCCACATATTATGAGGAATAAAGATAACGTCAGAAACCTGCAGTTGAACACAATAATATTTGAGTTTCAGTTGTGAGCCTACACATGAACCGGTTTTGTTGTTAAGCATCGATATTTTCTCGTAGAGTATTTGTCACATGTTTAAAAGCAAAATATTGTATGGAACAAAATCGTATTACATTTTGATGCAAGCGCGATACAGATTTTACGCATAATATCCAAAGTAATAAGCTGTTTGAAGCAACAGGCTTTATCGACAGTATGATTTGAGTGCATGATTATTGACTGTGTAATGACGATCGAATTTAATTATTCCCAATGGCGTATCTACAAAAACTTGTGCCCGGGGTAAGCGTTGAAATCGCGCCCTTTCCAACTTCTGACGCTGGTGGCTTCTTTATTTGGTTGCATGTGTTCATCAGATTCAACTTCCAGTTGTTGTTTTTTTCTTTCTTCGTACTATTTCGAGCCGGGGCGCCTGCCCCCCACTCCCATCCCGATACTCCACTGACATACCTGAGCTCAGGAGTAAGGGTTAAATTCAGATAGGTACCAACTTTAATTTCACATTATAAATCAAAAATCGTATTTCAGTTTCATGCGTGGTTAAACATATTGTAGATGTTGTTACTTGGGCAATATATTCCCATCCAATTCCAAACAATAAACCGTCAATACCGGAAAAGAAATTATCGCATACTAGTGGTTCTTTAGCTACAAAAGAAGCATTTAAATTTATCACGAAAATAAATTTAGAGAACACTTTACAGATTTCCGTTTCCAACATTATAGGGATGGATGAAAAACGATATATTGAGTTCAGAATGATTCGATTAGCACTTAAAAGGGTTTTTTTTTCTGACTTATCCACTTGCATGCAATAAAAGTGAAAATACGCGCATATCTACATTATAGTCCATGCCTTATTAAACAATTGCCAAGATTGCATTTTACTTGCATTATACCTTTTGAATTTGTGTTTCCGAATGAAAGTGCATGAACTGCATTGACTATAATATTGCAAACGTCAATCCCTTTGGTACACAAGAATGCCTACTGGCCAGGAATAGAACGGTATTTAGTTTGATTTGTTTAGTTCTAATGCTGCTTCCCAATTATTAAACAACAGTAAAATGCCCCTAACAACAGGGCGGGCAGCCCCCCCCCCCCCATGCATGGCGCCGTCCCTGATCGAGCAATGAGAACGTTTACGCAAGCTTGGGTACAGACGTATAATAGCTCACACACTACATTTCTCATCACGAACAAAAAAAAATGATGAAACAAGCTAAGAATCCACCGTAGGGTAAAATTCACGAGCATAACAACACAGAATAACTGCTTTAATCCTCCGTGGGGCCCGAGCCTTTGTGTACATTGGTTTTAGCTATTATAGAAATTGCTTAGAAAAAGAATGAAATGGTGGACAAATAGGCGCTGTGCCATACTGTCAAGCTCTGGGAAAATTCATAAGTGAAATAATTGTAGTGTTTTATTTCAGCTATTAAATTAAAAATGGTGGACAAATACGCGCTGTGCCATACTGTCAAGCTCTGGGGAAATTCATAAGTGAAATAATTCTAGTGTTTTATTTCAGCTATTAAAATCATACATTATTTTATCTGCATGATGCCAAGTTGTTCCTAATCATTGATAAAAATGCAGATATAACAATGAGTGTTCGAAAGATCAAAGAACGAGTTATAAAATGGAGATAAAATGTTCATAGAAATCAAGAAAAACTAAATTAAAGTAAGCGGATGTTTCTAACGATTTCCTCTTCAATTGGTCGTGTGGGAAACATTCCAATTAATCACAGGTACTGAATTCCTGCTCGATCAGCATACTGTCTAATTAATCATATCAAGTCTACGTCATGTTGAAATCGACCAATCTGGAGACGTGCACGAACAGATAATTCCATGCTCCCGTCCAATCAAAATACTGTTGCTGCTACACTGCATTTGCATGTGTAGGAATCCAACGTCCATAAAATAAGATGCGTGTTCAAAAAACATGATCACCTTTTTCCGTTTTGTTCATGAGATTGTTCGCTAGTCGATCGGTTCGCAGCACAGACCACATTTCTCTGCTTGCCCTGTCGGTATATTCCAACTATAATAGGCCTACCAGATATCTTTTTAGAGCACCCCTGTTCTTAATCCTCAGTTCTCACAGCGGAAACTACAAGATATGTCGACCATAGAAAGCGGGATCATGACATCCACAAGTTCTTACTTCTCGTTGGATAGCTTTTTCAACGATGATAATGCCACTGTTACCACATACGAGGACTTTATCTCCATGACAACACAGAGTCCGTTGCAAGGTTTGATCAGGCTTAAAAATCCTCGCTTTAATGATTTCATACCAATCGCCATTATTAGTCTAATGACAATACTGGCTAATCTCCTGATCATCATTGCTTTCTTGAAAGAAAGGCGACTCAGAACTTATAACAACATCTACGTCTTCAACTTGGCCCTGGCTGATATTTGCGTTGGAAGTTTTGGTCTTCCTATCACTGCAGTCGATGCGCTCTTTTCTCGTACTTCTACTATTATCTTCTTCGACGAAATCTTTTGCGCCCTTTTCGTAGGAATTGATCAGTCCCTGTTGTTTGTATCTATTTTAGGTGTTATTGCAATTTGCGCCGATCGATATATGGCAACATTTAGACCGATTCATTACTACCAGCATCGTCGTAAGGGTAAGGCCATCACCATTTGCGTGATGTGCTGGGTGGTTTCCTTTTTGTTCTGGATGCCATTGCACACCCTCTGGGATCTCCTCTCATCAGTAAAAAGAAGATTAGGAGGTTGTTACCCGGAAGCTCATCGCTATCTTTCAACGGGCTGGATCCCCATCACCACCCTTTTCATCCTACCAGCTGGCGCCCTGATGATAATGTATCTCCGGATCTACAGTAAAATTCGAGGACGTGGGGCTGAAAGGGTTAAGGCCGCTTTGCGATGCCCTGAAGGAAGTGTTGCCAAAACTGGAGACAAACGAAACGAGTTGTCTACCGATTCCGGAACTTCATACAGCTTAAATGAGACCAAACCCATCAGCACAAAATCCACTTCGGGTGAGTTTTGTCATCAAAGGATATGCCTGATTTACCCTCTCTACTCAAAAGTATTGCAACATACACTATAACGCATGCATTTTGAGTTGAAGGGTCTTTCTATAATAGCGTCCTAATGAAGTTTATAATTGGAAAATAACAAATTATTTTAAAAGAAATCAATGAACAGTTTTTTATCCTTCCTTCTCCAGGCGGAGAGATTATCAAATGCAGGCGCACCCACGGCAGAGGGGCTGGAACATTAAACCTTTTTTCGCCTCCCTGTATAGGGGTGGGGTGTTAATTCACACTAGCATCGTAATTCGGTTTCATATTTTCCGTGAAACGGTTTTGATATCTTGGAAAGACTTTCAACAAACAAAAAATGCCAATGTGTTTCTCTGACACGGTCTTAGAAAGAAGACACCACGCCGCAAAGACGAAAGCACCTCCTATCTTCATAAGATAGTGATAAGGGGGATACGCCCCATATTTCAGAAAAGGATCTCCTCAAGTTGTAATTTCTGATTCTTTCTCAAAAAAAAATGATATTAGCTCTTCTCTGAGCATGCTGAGGATTCAATCCTTATGCACATCAGTTGAGAGCTTCTGCAGCACCGGTCTGTGAGGCATTAAACATTGACTATAAGAACACAATTCTGTGCGCAAATGCATTTTTGGCCGATTGGACAAAAGTAGGTTGTGCTCACTCATGCCTGAAATACTTTCAATACCAACAGTTTCATCAGATAGCTTAGGTCCAAGGTAAAATATTGATATCAAAAACTAATCTCAAAATCACGAAAACAATGTTTAATAATTGTTTTTCTAAGTGTCAACTTTTTTTTAATACACACTGTATAGTGATACACCATCCATGAAGCTTTTACAAGTACCAGTTGTCCCTGATGTTGTCAAACGGGGAATAATTCATCAAGCACAACCTCACGAATGTCTCACGAAGACGTTCAAGCATGTTTGTGATTATTGTTTGCATGTAAACCGGTCCAACTTTGTACCATCAAAAGTAACAGTATACCAAGCATTTCAGGATAAACTGTTGTCCACTTTGGGCACATGTTGCAGCATTAGGGTTCACAATACCCTTAAAAATGGATGAAAAAAAATCAATATTTTTTTTTATGAGTTCCATTTGCAGTCTTAATGGCACCCACTGAAATTTCCATTTAAAATCAGAAAATTAATTTATGATACGTATTAAAGTCTTT
>JZLH01S0617778.1:30843-43106 GCA_001188425.1 Eucidaris tribuloides
AAGAGAGAGATTTGACGAACAATTCGGCGTACCGCTGTCTTGGAACGTTTGGGATGCTGGTTTGGTACAAGTGATTTATTCCTACTTTGTAACACACAGCGTAGCCAAGATTCTTGGAGAAACGACCTTGGGCCGGGGGGCGTTTCGCAGTACATGTAACTATTTTCGTCAGAATATTTTGCTTCCAGGAAGTAGCGTGTACCTGGTACCTGAGATACATCCGAGTTAAAACAACAACATCGCTTGCATGGCTTTATCTCAGTGTCTGAACGTCAGTTAGCCAAAGTTTAACTTTTGGGATTTTTTTTATTTAAAAGTTATGCCCAAAGTCACCAATAAAAGACCTGAGTTTGTTCGTTTTTTTAATTAATGTAATGAAAAATCTCGAGGGGAGGGGGGGGGCGAGATTTCGACTTTATTTACATTATAGCATCCAAGGGTTAATAAAGGTCTTTAAGGTACCGAGTATAAGCTCTCTGCTCTTTTCTGATATGGTATAACGCTGATAACCTTTGGAGCATAATGTAAGATATAGTGCAAATCTGCGCGAGTACCCCGAAAAATCTCCCGGGTCCCCCCCCGATAATTCAATTAATTAATTAAAAAATACAGAAAGACATTCAGAACTGTTATTGGTGTGGATATACCTTTGGGCATAAAGTTCAAATAAAAAAAAATCCCCCAAACTGAACTTGGCCTTTAACCCTTACTGTATGGGCCTATTTGCTCCATGAATCCTATTTAATATACTGGGGGGGGGGGGAGGCGCTTCGAGACTCCCTTATGATCTCCGCCGTCGCACGCGCGATGCGCGACGAGAAATCGCATGCACGTCGCCCACCACGTACTCTAAGAAAAATTGATATTGTTATATTTGTCTAACTAACGTCGTTTCAATGAAATATGCTAATTTCATGCGTGGATTAATGATGGAAATCAGGTCTTTTGCTGCTGGCACTAAATAAGCTCAAGTTTCTAATTTTTGGTCTAGGATATCTCTTGTAGTGTTTTTAGCAAATGTATTACAAACATTTACAATATCTTAACGTTATTCCTTATATATTTATTGTTCTTCAATATTCATATGTATTTCTTTATTTTTCGGACCTTTTCCTTTTCATTGAGTTTTTTCGAGGAATATTTGTCGGACACTGTTTGCCATCATAAATAGCCTAAAGTTAATGCAATCTGAAATCGGTAATTATAACAAAAATATTCATACTTATGATTTTTTAGCTGAAAAACACAATTTGTAGCCTATTGAAATTACGTGAAATCACTTTTTTGAGCAATTTGGTGCGTCTATGCACGCATCAAAATTTTGTCGTACTCTAAGAACCACGTACGCGTCGTCGCAAAAATGTCTTGAAAGATTACGGGGAGATTGAAAGGAAAAAATGTAATGAAACGCAGCGGCGAGAGCTTTTCGCGTTGCAGATATAGCGTCGCGAAGAAACGTCGAAGGGGGGGTGGGAGCCCCCCCGCCCAAGTGTAGTTAGGGTTAAAAAGCCCAAAGTTTTGTTAATGATAAAAACATGAAATTCTTTGCAATTATGTTTTAATACATCCTATATGGATCTATTAATGCCCCTGAAAATTGCTCGTCTGAAAACTTTCCGCCGAATTTGAGAATTACTCAAATGTAAAACGTCGGGAGCCTCGACCGCTTCGACATTTCCGCTGGTGTTTGCCTTCATATTTAAAATATCAAATTGGTCAAATTTCAATCAATTTTCACTAGGTTTGATTTTGTCATCTGATCTTTGGGGTGACATAGAATGTAGTTTGTGACGAGATGATACCAAAATTTGTCTGATACGACCAAAAAATAACTTGGGTTTTAATCAAAATATGTTGATCCTTTATGCAGTTTAAAAGTCAATAATTCCTCAGCATTCTCCTTTGTTTTTTGTTGCGGTCTGAATTATCTCAAACAAACTTGAGGTATCAAATAACTCTTCCACGCTCCTAAGCCAATGGACCATACACTATCCTTCCAAAGGAAAAAAAACACATAATACACTCGATCGCTATAATTATGGAATATCTTAGAGACATTTTAGAAGGTTCCGATTTTTCGCGTGAACGGTACATTCTGGATTAATATTTTTGCTCAGCCCAGGGAAACAATTATAAGTCAAGTATTTCAGACTGCTGAGCTATTTGTTAGCGTCCGAACTCGACGACCTAAAACCTGTGTTTAAAATGGCGGTATTCAGAGTTGTTGTTGAGTCACGTGTGTGTTACACGCGTCGCTATTGAGACTTGTAACAGACAGTTCTGCTATTAATTTAATGTAAGTGACATTAGATTAAAATTTATCGTCGTTTGGTGTGTTTTTTTTAATTACTTTATTTAGGTATCTTTTCATGATTTTTGTGCTTTTAAAAAGAAATAATGCCTCAAACGTATTTTAGTTTTTACTTTAGTCTCTCATGAAATCCAAAATATGCTATCACATACTGGCGTTTTTGTAAAATAACACACTTTGTCCTTGAAAGTTGTGACGCATATAAGACATCTGTTATAAAAACACTATATTTTCTGTAAAGGAATTAAAAAATCTATTCTCTTCATCGGTTGCCAGAAATGAATTCTTTTGAATTTGAATCAGTGCAAAGCTGTTAATAAGATGATATTATACAGTTATATACGATGTATGTTATATCAAGTGGAACTTTAATGAGTTTGAGATTATTTTGTCTGAGGAGAAAACAGCTACCTTCATACGTAGGCTGTTTAAGATGTAATTTTGCATGATTTGTAAGGCCAAAACATACATTTTGATCAAAACACACGAAATCAATTGATGTCATTGGGTACATGCACGGATTTCGTCTTGTTTCCGCAAAATGATCGCGAACATTGTACAGAATTAATTAAACTGGACGTATGAAGTGTTCGTCAGAGAACCAAGAAAAATACGTATAAGAAACTGTGATGTACGTTTTTCTCCACTGTATTTACGCACGAAGATTAACCGTGTTTTTTTTCAAGCAAATATCGTTAGAGTTATGGCCTTTTTCAGTGTTGAACGCACTCGTACATCGTATGTACCGATCATTGACTCTACGAACGAGGTCAGATCTGTTCCTGGTTTTCAACCCAATGCACCGTCAAAGATCGTTTAAAGACACCACCTGCCTCTCACTTCCCATTTTTAATGTTTGTAACTTGTTACTGTTGTGTAAAGTAAAGTGTGAGAGGTAATAGGCCGTAGTAATGTTGAGTTACACAGTAAGTTAGTAGTAACGTAGTAGTAGTAGTACGTATGTAGTAGTAGTAGTAGTAGTAGTAGTAGTTAGTATGAGAGTAGTCATAGTTTTATTATATTATTAGTAGTAGTAGTAGTAATAGTATAGTAGTAGTTAGTAGTAGTAGTTAGTAGTAGTCATGGTATATGTATTATTAGTAGTAGTAGTTAGTATTGGTATAGGCTGGTGGTATTAAGATAATGTATGCATGTGCATAAAATGTATAATAATTCGTTATGATACTCTTTGTTCAGACATGAAATAAATGAATGAAATACAGTGTGTATACACAAAGAGCTGTACTCACTATCGAGTAATCAATGACATATTGCACTTAGAAATAAATCCGTTGTTTATCTGTCAAGTATTATGGAAGGATCCCGTCGCTGGACATAGACACTAGAAGGTTCAATAATAGTTCATGGCACTCAAAGTTTCAGGTCTTACCGATTTCGATATCCCTATCATCCAGAGTTCATTTCAATGGCAAATGAATATTAACAAAAGAGTTATTATTCACATGAGTAAACATGTGATTTGATTCTAGTTTATTGGTGGAATTTCGTCACTTGTTGTGACTTCAGGGGTAAATTCGTTACAAGTTTGTATAAACGTTTGCGACTGATAATAAAGAGGGCACCAGATATGTAATAGTTCCAATTGGACCCGTTGAGACCCGACGCCCGCGCTTCCCATTCTGATATGTTTGCATCATGAATTATTTACTTCTTTATTATCTAATTTAAAATCGTAACACGTCCGGCGGTAGGGCCCAGCGTGTGTTTCCGGCAGTAAGGCGTTAACGCTTTAATGAATGGGTATCGCATCCCCCCCCCCAGCTCAAATGGTGGGGGGATGACATTGCAATCATTCCCCAGGTTTCACGAAAATACTTTAATCATCTTCTTCTCTTTCTTCTCTTCTATCTTCTTCTTCTTCCTTCTCTCTTCATCTTCTTCTTCTTCTTCTTCTTCTCTTTCTTCTATCATATATTATTATTACTTATTATTTTTGTATAATTATATTATTAATTGATTATTATTATATATTATTATTATTATGCTGTTGTTGTTTTGTTAATCATTATTATAATGTCGTTGTCACAACCTTTATCCGCTTAGTGACGTTCTGTATTTCGATCGTCCGACAACAACTGTCATTCTGCTCCTAACTGGTTGGTTCCTAACATGGAGCGTTGCAGTGGCACTGATGTAAATCCTTGGGGATGAGGAAGGAATGCCTGCACAATCTATCCCCCTACTTTTCTACGTGAAAATGATTTAAACTAAGCCGTTTCAAATGCTTAATTTGTCAAAATAAATAATAATAATAATAACAATGTTTTTATTATAGCGCATATAGCAAAGCTCTCTATGCGCTTTACAAGAATTAATCAAAGACATATTGAAGTAATACATTATTAATTGCAAAAAGATATTTACAAAGTAATCACATATTTATATTAATTATTTAATTAAGCAAAAGTAAGACAACTACATGACAATTAGAAAAAGTGTTTATTTATTTAAGTTTACTTAATCAATATAAAAAAAACATGGTGATACATATATACATAATGCTACAATTAAGCTACATAGTGAATAGGTGGATTTAAGTACATTTTGAATGAGTCCAGGTGGGCAGCTGTCGAATGTTGGTTGGAGATGGTTCCATAGTGAGGGTGCGATGACACTGAAGGATCTGTTTCCATAGTGCTGGGTGTTGAAGCGGGGGATCTGGAAAAGACTTTGGTGCTGGGATCGGAGGGTGGCGAGGGGGGTAGATGTGCAGAAGATGTGATATGTATGCGGTGCCTGGCCGTGAGTTGCCTTGAAGGTGAGAAGGAGAATCTTGAACATGATACGTTTGTCTATGGGAAGCCAGTAGAGTGTGAATAGGATTGGAGTGATGTGGCTCGTTGTCTGCGTGCTTTCTCAACAATTCTGGCTGCAATGTTCTGGATTCGTTGCAGCTTCACAATGTCTTTTTCAGGTAGATTGACAAGCAGGCTATTACAGGAGTCTAATCGCGAAGTGACAAAGGCATGTACAAGTGTGATTGTAGTCTTCTCATCCAGATACTGGCGAATCTGTCCGATTTTCCGAATTGCAGTCATCGCAGAGCGGCATATATTAGTCACTTGACTTCTCATGGTTAGGTGCTCATCCATCATAACGCCGAGATTCCTGGCTTCTGTAGTGGCAGGAACACTGACGTCATCAACGGCGATTGAAATAGGAGGAGCTGGTTGTGGCAGAAATTTGGACGAGAGATGTAGGACTTCCGTCTTACTAGCGTTTATCGCCATCTTGTTTTTGGTTGCCCAAGCATAAATGTCTTTTATGCAGGTATTTATCCGGTCAATTGCTGCGTTGCGTTCAGAAGGTGTGAAAGAAATTTATATCTGTACGTCATCTGCATAGATCATGGACTTGAGTTTGTGAGCATGTATGATATCATATATTGGGTAACTGTAGAGTGAGAAGAGTTGCGGTCCCATCACAGAGCCTTGAGGAACTCCATGTGCATCCGCGACGGGAGCCGAAGAGGCATTCTCGATTCTTACAACATGGTTGAGGTCCGAGATATAGGATGTGACCCACTTGAGCACGCTTCCTGAAAAACCAAAGCGCGTTGATAGCCGCTCAAGAAGGATTCTGTGATCAATTGTATCAAACGCTGCAGTAAAATCCAGCAGCACTAGGATCACTTCTTTGTGACAGTCAAGCGCCTGTAGAAGATCATTTTGAAGCAGTACTAAAGCAGTTTCAACACTATGGCGTGGTCGGTAAGCCGATTGTGTGGGCGCGTTGAGGTTATTGAGGGCAAGGTATTCTTGGATCTGGGATGCTACAGCTTTCTCCATCACTTTGCTGACAAAATTGATGTTTGAAATTGGTCGGTAGTTCGACAATTCTTCTGTTGAAAGTCCAGATTTTTTCACTCTAGGGGTCATCGATGGCTTGTTTCAGCAGATCAGGGACAGTACCTGACTCCAGGCTAAAATTGATCAGTTTCGTGATTGCTGGCAGGAGAATGGGTGTGACTGACTTCATCAGTGTTGTCGGTAGTGAGTCTGTGCTGCATGTAGATGATGAGGTAGATTTGATGATGGACAGAACTTCGTCTTCTGAGACGATGTCGAACTGATCCAGAGATGAATTACATGTGTCTCTGATGTCGACTGACAAATCCACATGTGTGTCCTGGTCCAGTTTGTCTCGAAGACGTTCGATCTTAGGGCGGAAAAATTCAGCAAAGGTATTGGCAAGCTGAATAGCACATGTGTAAGAAGGAAGGCATGATTTAGTGGGTGGGGAGATCAGTTTGTCGATGACACGGAAAAGCCGTCTCTGGTCAGCGTTCTCAATCTGGTTCTGGAAATACTGCTGCTTAGTTTTTAGAAGTAAGTCCTTGTAATGTTGACATTGTTCGGCGTACAGAAGTTTGTCAATCTGTGTTGCAGACGATTTGATTGCTTTTCTCTCAAATCTTCTCCGTTTTTGTTTAGCTTCACGCTTCATATAACAATGTTTCCAGTTTAAAAAATCTGAGCTACATGATTCTTCGTGCTACCAGTGTCTTTGATAAGGTCTAAAAATGAAGCCCTGAAAAAATTGTAGTTCAAAACGATCATTAAGTGCATTAAATAGTGAAAATCATTGACCGACCATTTCAGTTTCCCCCCATTGACTGCTGTGTGGCAGAATTTTCTATCAGCTGATATTCTATTCATCTGCCGATTTTTATCTGTACATATTTTACGAGTGACTGCATAACTGTCTAAAGTTTTGTGTTCTATGGTGTATATTTGTCCATCCTAACACTGTCAGATATGTCAGATAGCATAGTTTGACAATTTTTGTAAATAGGGCTTCCACACTATTATATAGTGTCTTTAAAAATGCCTTGCGTAATCCATGGGGATTTAAACTTGTCTAAGGGTCTGTCACTGCATTAAGTAGTAACTTACTGTGACGATCTTTACAACTGTGCCGTTCAAAATATATATTTACATACGTTACAATGTGAAATAATAATAAATAGTTCACTCATACTGAGCCAAATAAGTTGAGTTACTATTATTTATGTATATTTTTATGTATATTTACGTATAGATCATACTATCAAAATCAGCCATGGCAACATGTGTATATCCTTCTTCACACATTAATCAAATACGTAGGTTACCCCATCATACATCAATTAACAATACTGATTTCTTTGCTATTTTCATACCAACATACACCAAAACCCGCGCCACGCCCATGGTTTCCAAATTGTCTTTCATGGCTAAGCCTGATTATTCCACCCTAAGTTATACAATCTTTGTGTTTTCTTTTCTCATCTTGTTTGCATATTCCTTAAAAATTGATTTGTGTCATCGATCAATTCCATCACCCTTGGTTTATTTCCTCGTATATTCATCTTGGTTCATTAGTTAAAGTGTTCTTCTTTGAGACACTGGTTTTTATACATTGTGGAATATCCTAAAAAAAGGTGTGTCTAATACTTTTGATATCTGATGCTATTACGCAAAGTGTTTCCATGGACACTTTAACATCTTATGGCTGTCAGCTAGTGAAAAATAAACAATAATATTGTTACATTAATTAATGTCCTAATGACAGGATCGTGTAAAATCTATAACACAAACGGTCTATGGTGAAGACTGGAATTGTGGCTCATTAATTTCACTATTTTTTTTTAAAGGCATCGGAATAACAATACATTTCAAGTTTTTAATCTGAGCTGCATGATTCCCTCCCCATGCTACACTCAATGCTCATATTTGAAATACGTTATAAAACATTTTAGAAAGTTGCATTTTTCCGTGATACGGAACGTCTAGGAGTTAAAGTTTGTTCCACCCAGGTGACAACAATTATATATCAAAGTATTTCAGGAATATTTGACATTTTGTAGCGTCAACTTGACATCTAAAACTGATGTTTTTAAATGGCGTTCGCTTGTTGTTGTTTGTTGAGGTCACGTGGTTGTTACGCGCGTTATAGACTTGTAACAGACACTATTTACTGATTTTTAATATACTTACTTTATACCTTTTCATGATTTTTTGGTGGATTAAAAAAAAATAAACCATATAATTTGTATTCTCGATCAAATGTATTTTAGTTTTACTTTAGTCATTTCATGAAATTCCAAAATTGCTTCACCCACTTCGTTTTTTCGTGAAATAAAATCACTTATCTTTGAAAATTTGGAATATATAAGCGAGAAGAACTTAAGTATCTAACAGAAACAAATAAAAATATTCCCATATTATTAGCAGGAGTGTACTATGTGTCTCTAATAAGGTCTAAAAATAAGCCCTGAAAAAATTGCAGTTCAAAAGACATTAAGGCTTAAAAGAGTAGCAAAAAATCATTGGAGATAATTCCAGTTCCCCCATAGACTGCGCCGAGCTGATGAATTTTTCCATCGCGAGAATATTCAGTGTGTCATATTTGTCAGAACATCTATCTCCGATTGGACATCATAACTGTCTGAACTTTTGTGTTCTAGTGTACTTTCTTTGTCCATTCAAACACTGATCAGATATGTACATATGAGCAATTGACATTTTTTTTAAACAGTGTTTTCACACAATGTTAATATCGTGTCTTTAAACAGATAGTGGTCCTTAAACCGGATTTGTTTTTCAATGTTTTTCAACAACCAAAAAAACTGTCTGTTATCTATGAAGTGATTTAATATTTTGTTCTCCCTTTTGTTAGGATAGTCAGTCGTGTAACAGCTTTGCGTGTCGATTCATACACAATCACGTGAAGGCCTCGTTAAGAATGGTGACGCGAAAATACTGCAGAACATATCCTGGCAATAGAATTAATTCCATCAAGCTTTATTTGACTCCGAATCCAAATATCAGACGTTAATAACAGGTAAGTAGTGCGTTCTTGCATCGACATAATGAAAAAAGCGTATACTCAACCCTAAACAAGGCCATGGGGGCCACAATATCCCCCTACACATTTTGCTTCACCAACGTCAACTTGGAGAACTTTCTAAAATTCTGTGTAAATCATTTGATGATACAGTGTGCCCAGAAAAAAGAAACCGCTGATGAATGAAGATATTTTATATACCTTAAAACAAATATGAGATAAAAGTCACATATAATTGTTTTGGATAAGGATATCTTCTTTCTTTTTAAGTTGATACGCTTGCAACAGAAATTTCCATCACGCATGGCTACGTCAAAGACAATCAGAAGGGAAACAGTTCCTAAAATCATTTGCACGAGGCAAATTTGAAATTAAACTGTCACGACTTAAATGTATTTTCAGACTATCTACGATGATGACTGACCATCATTAAAAGCCTATTCTATCTATATTGTTGATATGATACCACATTTTGCGAAAAATAACGATGCATGATAAGAAAAGATAATTTGATAAAGATGATTATTTTCAGATATGTTCCAAAACACATATATTAAACTGCTTTCCAAGGATATGGCAGCCAAAACACCCAAGAAATTACCTTGCCAACAGATTCGAGCTATTGTTGTGCCCTACAAGCAAGAATTGTGTGAAAGATCAGTCTGTGCAGTGAAACTTTGCTTAGGTTGCTCCAATTAAATAGTCAAAATGTATTCATTCAAAAAATCCGCTAAAACAGGCATGTTTAAATTTTACCTTGTTTTCCGGCATACGTTATTGCGTTTTTAACGGCACGAGGAGTCAGATAAAAGAAATATTATGAAGTTTAATTGTCAGCTTTATTCTTATAGAAATATATTACATCACCTATCCCTAAAAATGGCCTCAAGATTGAATTGTCAGCGTCGCAAATGAGAATTTTGGATCAGCTAACAATATATAATTTGTTTTATTCAATCATGCGTGAGCACATGAATAACTAAATGGGGGGCGGGGTGCGTTGTGAATTCGAACGAAAGAATAAAACACAGCTAAACATACATACATAAATCTCATTCTAAAAAATTGTTTTAAGAATATTTTTGCCAATGAAATCCTGTTTCTCTTTTTTTTCTGGACGACATAATGTGATATCAGTATATAGAGATAATAATTATAAAGGATATTAAGTAAAGATTTAAGTATGTTAATCCCATGACAAACAACATTTTTTTTCTTTTCAATGATACCTCACTCGCATCACTGGTGCAATGCAATACCGATACATTCTGAATGAGAAAAAATAATGCCAAACATTTTTCCGAGTTTTAGTTAAACTTTTGAATCCAATTGAAATTGTTTTATTTCAGTATTTTCCATATCAAAAATAAAACACATGCACGACAAAAAGTAGCTACCCCTTTTTCAAACTACGCATAACTTTTTAACGGAAATAATTTGCAGGAGATTTCTACACTTATTGGCTACTATGTGTGAAGAGGATTGATCCGTCAAGCGCATGCATGAGTGAACATGCATTAAAAGGCAAAAAATGTCACTTTCAAAAGTCACAAGGGTCATTTGGGAAATTGGGATGCAGGATTTTGACAAATTTTGTTTCTGTGAATAGTTAAGCGTTTCTATTATCTAATAAATTTTATCGTTGACGCCCTAACACCTCCCCTGGCAAATTTAGCATATTTACACTTCAATGAGCTCATTTTAAAAATGTCATCATTCCTCAATTTGAAATTGTAATAATCATTAAGTTTATTAAAATGAAATCCGGTATTTTCAGGAATGTATCTTTAACATGTTGTACGAACATAAAAGATTGTAACCATTCAATGGTTGAGTTACAAACTTTAATGTCCAAAGCATATAATGTCATTATTACGCACATATTTTGGCATAAAAAGATGACTCCTGTGACTTTGAAAAAGTGACACTTTTGCCTTTAATGCATCTCACATCATGCATGGTTTGAGGCGATCAGATCACGATTTTCAACACAGATGTCAGTCAAATAAGTGGTAGAAATACTCCTACCAAAATATTTTGATCAACTTTTTTCTCCGTTCGAACCCCGCAAGTATATCGTAGTTCTGGCAAAAAGGCGGCGTCAGCCTTAATTTTTATTGATATGTTAGTGTATAATACAAGTCACAGGAAAAACAACGTTTAACAAATTCATATTTAAATATCAGTCTTTAAGGGATTCGTACAAGTACAATTCGTTCCGAAACTAACATCATCTGTATCAACAATTATCACATGATATAAGGAGGGGAAATACATGAAGTAACTTATCATAAAAACAACGCTTGATTAAATAGAGACCCAAAAAACTCATAATAAGTGAATAAGACGTAAGGGGAACAGAGAGAAAGAAGAAAAAAAAGAGAAAAGGAAGTAGAAATCGGAAGAGAAAGAAAATTGATGACGAGCGAGCGACGTGAGAATGTAATAACTGAGAATAGAGCAGCTTGACTGACAAAGTGCGACGAAACAGCATTTCTCAATGCGGACAGGCATAATACTCATCAAAAAATAGTGAGGATACTACTATAAATTCGTTGAGTTGGATCAACCAACGCACAAAACGTGAGATTAATACACTCATCTTCAAAACATGCAATGCAATTATCATGTCTTTAGTCTGTCATCCATTTATAGTGACGAACAATAACTTTTTCCCCAAATCCAAGTCAAAATTTTTCCCTGGTCACATCAACCTCCGAAAACTCCAGGCGTAGAGATCAATCGCCTTAAAGGGGGGGGGGGGGGGTAAAAGGTGGACTTTACATGTTCTCTTAAGGAGCAATGTACCAGATATACATGGCACTAGTAATTGCAAGCGAGGTATCACTGAAAGAGAAAGGATGTTCTTTCCTGATATTACATAAGAAATAGATAATAGGAGATTCCCCCTACTAAAACTTGTAACTTTTCATGGAATTTTTCAATTCTACTGTCTAAACAACATGTGGATAGGAGATTTTTTTTAAAAGTTCAGTTCAGTTTTGTTGTTTCTGCAACTTTTTTTTTCATATACATCAATAACAAAACTGCTTTTTCAAAAATATACAAAAATTATTCAAATTTCAAAACTATTTACAAATGA
>JZLH01S0617788.1:13380-25257 GCA_001188425.1 Eucidaris tribuloides
AAAAATTTGTCAACATGCTTTGGAGTACGAAAAACCTTCGAAAGATTTTATTATTTACTATTCATTCTATTAAATCTATTAAAACCATTGTTTATACAGTGTGAGTCACACACACAAAAAAGGAAAGCCAGATTCAATCCCAATTCTCTCAAAACTGGAAAAATATATCATAAAACCGATATTACAGAATGAACGCATTATCATTTTGCTTTCATGTGGTTCATTAATCACTCATATCTGAGCCCTGTTTCAAGTGAATTTGTCATTCTACTGGCAACTACCATGTAAACCATGCTTCACAGCCAGTCAGAGCCTTGGATTTTTACAAAAATTGCAGTAGAATGGATTGAAAAGTTATCATGATGTCAACTTTATGAAACAGTGTACTGGTCTAGGGTGATTGCTCTGCAATCAATTCTATAAAGTATGCCAAAATGCTTTTGTCCATGTTTTGAGTTGTACTGTGCATGAACAACTTGTTGCTTTGTTGTGAAAGCTGTGCCCATTATCATCATAGAGCACAACTACACAAACTTGGACAAATGTCTAATGATGCACTAG
Source organism: Eucidaris tribuloides (assembly GCA_001188425.1). NCBI lineage: Eukaryota > Metazoa > Echinodermata > Echinoidea > Cidaroida > Cidaridae > Eucidaris > Eucidaris tribuloides. Next base: position 13,942 of record JZLH01S0617788.1, read on the forward strand.
CAGTATATTGTCTGGCTGATATTGGTGCTGTTCTGAATTCCCACATTCTTCCATACATAACATGAGTTATATTCTTTTTACACAAACTGTCTTCTACCATATTTTTGAGGTCTAACATTGCATACATCTGGACTACATTGATACACTGATTTCAATTTTTTTTTAATGTTATAATGAAAAGTTAAAGTTAAACTCGTCCCGCTCCTATAGTGGAACATCGGGCGGCGCCTACCTCCGTTTCAGTAATCCCAGGCAACCTGGCTGCACAAGACAGTTTGACTACAGTGGGGGGTTAGTCCTCTTTTAGACCCATGCGTTTAACTCCCTATACCACCTGGATATCTCACTGCTAGGCTAAAGGCAATGGTCTTTGGTATGACCTGACCACGAGCTGGAACCCGCAATCTCCCGGACCACAAGCGGACACTCTACCACTGAGTGAACTCACGCGATTCTGTAATAATGAAAGACTACTTATTATTTTTTTTTAATCAAAAATGTATTTTACCTTGTTCTTGAGGTCTAACGTTGCGCTAGCATTGCATAGAGTCTGGACTATGTTGGTATAGCCATGCCACGCAGCGATGTGGAGGGGGGTTTCCCCATCTTCATCGGCTAGATTCATGTTGACACACTGATCACAGAGATACTGGGCAGCCTCAACCTGGCCATACCGACCTGCCACGTGTAAGGGTGTCTCACCGGTCTGAAATTAGATTGGAGAAGGGTAAAAACAGCGTGCAGTTGCTTTACTAATAAACAAGAACACAATGTAATGACCAACTGATTAAAAGAATATAAATTGAATGGCCGTATCTGAAAACAGGGGTAATGGGCAGTTTCTATCTGGCATGAATCAATCAATCAATCAATCAACCAATCAATTAATCAATCAATACATGCGATTTTAACAAATGAATAACTTTGATGTTCGAATAATTTAATTAGTTAATGAAATTTATTCTTTTTTCATCGATTTATTTATGTATGTTTTTAATTCATTTATCATTCATCACATTATATTTTGATTTACACAGTAGGTCTAATTACAACTGTTGATTGTCGGTCCATCAGTACACTCACATTTCACTTTCAATCTAAATAAACTTTAAAAAATAAACAAATATGTACTGTACCTTGTTTTGTGCATCTAGTGGACATCCTTGGTTCTTTAAGAAGTCCATGGCTTCCAGCTGACCTTGTCTTGCAGCCCAGTATACCGCATTATCACCATGCTGTTAGGAAAACAAACCGAAAATGAAATCAACTTAATTAAATCAATTACTTAAATATATTTTCTGATTCAAAATTCTGATTCAACTGGATTTAAACCTGTAACCTACTGCTTTCTGGGTAGCAGCTTTATACTAGGCTTACCGGAGTTGAAAACAAGAAGAATGTATTAAAATGGTTCAGGCTGCGCAGTATTGTGTTACATATCAGCACATTTTGGATTGTACTCATGTCCTTTCCTTTTAGTTGTAAACCTACAAGATATTTTTCATAACTGTAATACGAAAACAATTTATTTTGACAGTATAAAAACATCTACAAATATTTTGGCAGATGAATACTACATGTATTCACTTAGCAAAAGATTTGTATTTGTCTAGTCATATACTCTGTGCACATTTAAATCATCACCATAGGCATATACCTTCCCCACCCCACCCCAGTCTCGATTCTAGACCTGCGACTATTCCTTCTTCTGATACACTGCTATGGGAGCAAGCGAAACACCTGCAGCCTGCGACAAAGTTTCAAACATTTAAGTCAGAATATTGCAAAATTACAACGTGGAGAAAAATGGAATTTGACATTTGTAAAAAGGGAGAAAAACAGAATTTGACATTTGTACAACAGAGAAAACTGAAGTTTACATTTTTAAAATGGAAAAATTTTGGCTTTCATCTCAGGTCTGGAAGCCAGACTACTCCACCTCCGTCACGCACTCATTCACATGCAAGAGATGACATTTCAGATCAGATCTGATCCTCATTAAAACCAATGTCCTGCAGGGAAGTAATTTGTTTGCCGTATAACACCTTCTAAAAGCATTATTAAAAAGGTATGGCTGTATATTCACGTTTTTTCTGAGAGTCCGGGTAAATTTCATCTTTCAATACACAGAATATGTTTTCATGCATTTATACACTGAATATACAGGTTAAGTTTTATTTTTGTGCTCCTCAAATCAAAACATGACGGATTCAAAGTAATTATTCATATCATTCTTATCACACAAGTATTTAACTCTTAACGTGTCAGCGGATTTAAATCTCTAAGGATTTTATGTGCATTATTTGGTGCAGATGCAACTTTGGCACATTACGAGTTACTGTAATATATTCCATATTACTCCTAAGTTAATTGAATAAACTAAATGAATCTATTAAGTGGGTATTTCCCTTTTCATGTAAAAACATACAGACGCCAGTTTAAAAATGGTGTACTTCACTTAAAATTTACTGATCAACTGATGAATTTTAAGCTTACAGCTATAAATAGACCTTGTACAATTATAAAACAAATATTTTGTTTGAAATATATATTGTATGTCTTTTACAAAGTACTCATACAGCAGATCTGCCAAACTCTGCTGACCAAAAAACATACTGATGCACAGTAAAAATCCTATTTTGAATACAAAAAACATATTTTGGTAGATAAATAAATGTAAATAACCATGCCTTACAAATTTAAGAGAAAACAATTTGCATTAAAAAATCATATTTTCTTACTTTGATGATAAACGCATACCAATTATCATAAAAACATACTACTTGGCAGTTCTGATATCGTCAATTTGAGTTTGTTGAACTGTATGTGTGTACTGCACATGTGTGCATATGCATGTATGTGCACGTGTGAATGTGTGAATTTGTGTATGTGTGTGTGTGTGTGTGTGTGTGTGTGTGTGTGTGTGTGTGTGTGTGTGTGTGTGTGTTGTGTTGTGTGTGTGCTGTGTGTGTGTGCAAACTGCTTGTGTTTCTGTATGTGCATGTGTGGGTGTGGGTATATGCTTGTGTGTGTGCATACAAGAGTGTGAGTGTGTGTGAATACATGTTTGTACTTGTGTGTCTATGACTATGTGCCTGTCTGTCTGTGTTTACACATATGTCCGTGTGTTTAATCCACTTAGAATCTGCTGAAATTCTTTGAAACGACCCTTTTACAATATAAAAACTTATGAAGTATCAACAAAAAAAATTGACTACCTTTCTTCAAAATTGGAAGATCATGCAAATTAAGTGGCACAGACTCGAAAAACTACAACTCAGTGTACACAGTCTGCACATCTCCAAATAAACACATACAGTGCTCTACTTTCTTCAAGAGACCCAGCCCATGCCTACATCCTGCTCTCTGACGGTTGCTCTCTGAATGGATGTAAGTCTATCCGTCGACAGCGATAGAGAGCATGGTGGTCCATTCTCATGTGTCTCAAGTGTATTTGTTTCACGTGTTTAGTCCCAATATGGGCACGGCCGTCTCATACTCATATCACCTTTCCCGTTTGTGCAACAATTTTTCGCGTGCAAACAGCCAAACAGGGAGAGTCACTTCTGAAATAATCCCTGGAAATATTCTTTTCTACCGTTTATGTCATATTTTAGCTGCATTAGTTCTTCAATGTATATTGAATTTGTAGGGTCACACATGCAACAAGATCTGTTAATATCGCCCACATTAGACCCCGACATCCTTCAATTCCATTCTTGCTGCGTAATGTGATATGAAAATATCACTCTATTTTACCCGTCATTTGATACTCTTCTCTAATCTTTTGATGCTGGAACTGGTATCTGCCCTGCTTATTTGCTCTGGTTGAAGCATAAAACAAAACTGGTCATAATCATACAACCAAAAGAAAAGTGACGCTAATTTGGTACCACCGTCATGACATAAGTGGGAGTGGTAATTTGTCATTTCTTTTTATTTCAATTTTGAATCTCATTTCTAAATTAAGTGTCAAACAATTTAAAGGTGATATCAACTTACTCTTCATAACTTAAAAATTAATAACTGATTTTAATATAAATTCTGATGAACAAATATTAAGGTTTTTGTTTTTACCTTAATATTAAATTTCACTCCATCCAACAAAGAAATCATAAAAATAATCTTTTCCAAAATGCCTGTATTGTGCAGGAGAGTAAGTAATATTTTTTCTATATTTTTCTTCTTTTCTGCTTTTTTAATTGAAAATGTAACCATATTGCAACTAAGTACACTGGAGAAAGAAAAAAGAGTGACCTGGTTACTGACAGTATTGTATAAAAAAATGTGACTTAAATGAGACTTAAAGAGAAACAGTAAGATTGGAAGTAGTCCTTAACCCATGACTACAAGATTAAGTTAATCTCCATAGACTTTGTACAGGGCCCATCCGGTTCCCGTAAGCAACGGGTTAATTTAGGACACAATGCTTCCAGAATCAAGCATACTGTTCAAGTTTCTGCTGTGAAAATTTCATTGTCACATATTTCCTGTTTGTTGTACAATTACAAGTACTATCAGAAAATGCTGTAATAGTGAAATTTGTGGCTTTCTATGGGATCAATTTCTGTCAGGGCCAGAGATAAATTCCACGCTTGTTTTTTCTTAAGTAAACAACTTAAAAATGAACCTGAATATACACTGTAGCAAGTGTGTATTGGTATATGTTTCAATTCATTTGGGTCTTGAGGCGTTATTTACCTTTCCCAATCATGTCACTGCCATTTAAATCTATTTTCAAATTCATATATATGGGTAATTTGTTGCAACCAGTTTTCCCTGTTGCTATATGGGCATTCCCATGAATTATTGGACAAATCACAATTTATATAAATTGCTCTATCTCGAATTGTATTACATTTCAATGGTTTGAATTGGTATGAATCATGAAGAAACAATGGGGGACATCATCTCTACTCTAAATGTAATGTCTTCAACAGCACCCTCTAGGAGAATCAGAACCATACATGAAATACCACATGTGGGATAGTGTGACTAATCTCAGTTTTTTGAAAAAATATCATTTATTTTGCAGTTTTTTCCATGCCAATAGCCTCTTCTCATTGTTATGAAAGTAATAAAGCCCCACATATGCATACTAAATCTGAAAAAGACATGAATAAATGCAAATTTGTGTGGATGGACAAAATGTAATTTAACTAACCGTAACGTAACTAACCATGTTTTTTATCTTGTAGTTAAAAATGGACAGGTTTTATCAATAAGTTATATATCAAATGACTTATCAAGACACCAGAAATAGCATGGATACCACAGTTTGATTCAGTTGAAGACAGGTTGAGGAAACTTTGAGGACAAAGACTTGTTATTTTTTTTCCATGTCCTCTTTATGTAACGTAACTAACCAAAATTAAAGTTTCTTGCTTATTTACCCACTGAACAGTGTTTCAGGCATTTGTGCTTGATGTGGCAAGTCACCGGGTGCCAGTCCTAGACATTTGATCTGGAACTCTGCAGTACCAGAAACACTGGGAAATAAGTGATTCGTAAGCAATATTCATGTAAGAGCCAAATGTTGAGTAAAGTTTGTCATAAAGTGTAACATAACTAATCATGGAATTGCCCATATACAGTGTGCCATCTGAAATAGTTATTTCCTTATTTCTCATCTGCAATTCGTCAAAATTGGCACAAACTGACACTCATATCGTCGTCGTCATTGTGTTGTGACAATTTGATATCTGTCTGCCTACATTCACATTTCAATCAGAGAAATTGCAAACTGCAATCAGGAAGATATATTTATGAATTACATGCATCACAACGGATGAAAATCTATCATTAATCTTTCATTACTTACAGCTTTAAAATTGGTTTGTCAGAGTGTGGACAAAGGACTCAGTCAATTTTCAGAGAACCTTGTGCAGAATCACGGAGATTTGGCAGCTTTGTTACAATCTCATCCTTGACAACAAAGACATTTTATTTTATTCACAAAGTCCTGCATCATCATTAATTCCAAGACAGGATACAACATGGTGCTGTTATATTGGATATTTCTCTTTTCATGTATATATTGCTGCTATGGCAACAGGCAAACATTATTCTGTGCAGATATGAACTGTTGTAATCTCATTGTGAAATAAAAATTGAATCTAAATGAATTCTTACAAGAAGTATGCTTGCCACATTGTCTCATATAAGCAGTCACCCTCTTCTCTCATAATGTAACATTGTCACATGTACATAACAAGATACTTTGATCCTTTCACAGCTTCTATACATATTTTCACTGTGCTGCTATTAGTATTATTATCATTATTATTATTATAGATTATTAGCAGTAGTAGTAGTAGTAGTAGTAGTAGTAGTAGTAGTATCAATATCAGTAGTAGTAGTGGTACTACTACTGCTATTATTACTATACTGTCATTATAATTCAGGTTTTCTGTTGTGGTGGAATTAAAGTGTTTCGCCTTAAGCAACATCAAAATATATTATCCAGGGCTCGACACTAGCACTTGCCCGCTTGCCCGGGGCACGTAAAATTTCATGTGGGGCAAGTAAAAACTCAAAATCTTAAAATTTACTTGCCCAATATTGGCAAGTAAAATTTTGATCATGAAATGAGCAAAATATAAAAATCTCACCAAAAACGAACAAAATCTGTCTAAAATTTTGTGTTCAGTTAACCCGTTGGAGACTGATTTCACTATAACATGCATTTTCCATAGACCCCAACACGTCTCCAACGGGTTAACTTAAAATACTAGATTTCATCATTATCTTGTTCATCATACTCAATTTTAAGACTCTTAAATTCATAAATCACACCTTTTGCAACCTCCAGAATTAAAATTCCAATGCTGTGCAAAGGCCTTATTAGTTATGAAATTAGTGAGTAATAATTTTTAATGTTTGTGATTAAATTGTTTATTTTCGGGCAAGTAAAAATCTGAAAGTGATCATTTTACTTGCCCAAAGGGCAAGTTTGAAAAAAAGTTAGTGTGGAGCCTTGTATTATCATTGTAATTACTAGTTGTAGTTAGTTGTATTGGTAGTAGTAATAGTAGTTAGTACTAGTAGTAGTAGTAGTAGTAGCAGCAGTAGTATTAGAAGTATCATTATCATCAACATTCAAATATTGTCAACAGCATCATGATCCTCACTAACCTCATCCTTACATATCGTTGTGTTCATTTCCGACCTCACTCTTTGTATTGATATTCTAGTAATAAATTTGTTGGGAATAGAATACACCCATTTCTCACTAATACATTTAATATCATCAGCAGGTTACAGTACAAGTAATAAAACCTCTATTTACCTAATGCATCAGATTAGACGTCCATATAGATTATTGCTCGTACATGCACTGTGACAATGAGGAACTAATATATCTGGACAGAATTCAGTCAATGAAATATCATACAGCTTCGACATTATGGTCAACTCTCTCTTTCCATCACTTTCCCTCTCTGTCTCTCTCTCTCTCTCTCTCAGTTGATAGGAACACTCATAATTGATTCCATGATTTAGTATTCAAAATCCATCAATCACTTATTGAATTCGATATAATTGTCCGTCCTCCCATTCAGGTTAATCTCTACATTATACTTCTGTGGGATTGCTGCGGGGAAGCAGAACTGCAGCCAAATGGTCATTATGTTGCTGTTGTTGTTTCTGTTTGTTTTTATCCACAGTTTCTGAAATCCATTTCGGTTCAGTGCTTTTCATTTTATGGCCATTTTTATGAATCAATGCAAATTTAGTATGAGCATGCCAGTTTAGGTATAACTTCTATGGGATGATATTATTATAATTCATTGTTACTGCTTCACCGCTGGAAAAGCTGAAATGCACTGCGATGCAAATTTGGCTCTAAAATGAAAAACTACTGAACGAAAATTGATGATTTAAATGTTGTTTTGAAAAAATACGCTACTGGATGAATTAAAAAAATACCGGTAGTAATTTCTTTCAGATAATGAAGGAAAAAGAAATCACCATATTTGTGTTTTGTTTTGTTTTCCTATGTGTCTACCCTGTATAGAAAGTGGCCAGAAAAATAGGCATTTCAAAAAAGGCCCGATGTACAGCAATCCAGCATGAGTCTGGCCATAAATAATACGACCAGAAAGCCTGTAAGGTTTGCTACATCAAGCATCCTATCTAATGTAGATAGAAACTAATTGGCAGAATAGTTCAACTTGGTGTCATATATGGATAACTGTCAGATCACCACTACCATATCTAATTTATTGATCCACCCAGGACAAGAAGGTACGACTAAGGATCCTCATTATCTGATTGCTTTGGGGCTAGTTACAGGTAGTGGCATCGACGGACTTCTGTCGGAAGCTTGTCGAGATAACAGTATTTTGACTGAAAGACATCATAGTCGACAGAGATTTATCTTACCGACAAAACACACAGGGTATCAAAGTAATAAATCAGGACCTAAACTAATGCATCTCCGCCAGCCAGTCACTTTCTCAAAGCAGGCATTTTTCCTTCTCATACTTGCAGAGGTTATAGAAACTGAGTAACCATTGTTCTGAGTGTAATCTACACATAAGAATCTTGGTTGCCCCCGGAATTGAGCCATGTGGTCAAGCCCAAAAGCTTCCAAAAATTCCACTGTTGCTTTCAATAGCGATGTCATCATCAATGCATGGGGCCGCCTGGCAGGCTGATTATCCCCCGTATGTAATTGTAGCCACAACTACAGGTTGTATTTAAACATGAATAGGTACGGTGGTGTAGACTGCATTATGAATTGCTCCCAATTTAATCAGACCATTGTTGTGTCGCACCTGTGCTTCTGTCGCGCCTAAATATTTGAGGTCGACATGTCGCTGAAAGAGAATTTCTATTTGACGACGGCCCTAGTTACAGGTACATTCTCCATCTAGCAGTGATTGTTTCTACACATGTTGATTGTTGTGTTGTTGTTGGTGATTGCTTGGCTTCACTGGCGAAAATCTAAAAGGGAATCATATTCATCAAGGGGGATGAATGAATAGACCTATTACCCCCCCCCCCCCCCCCCCCGAGATGAATATGATGATGTCACAGATTTTTGCCAATGCTTGGCTTTGTTTTGCTTCATTTTAAGGCTTTGGGTTATGTTTTTGGTTGAGTTCTATTTAATAAATCAATTTCCTTAACTTATCTTCCAATACAATTGTATACCATAGGTCATCAATTAATTAAATTATTTCTTTATTTATTTATTCATTTATTTATTTCACAACATAGTCGGTAAGCATACTATGCTCAACTCAAATTATATTTTTATGGGACTTCCAGTTTGTATCAATTACACCCAACCAGGTACATATTCACAATTTGACAAAACACAAGGAGAATAAATCACAAATGGAAACTCCACATACACATACAGTACAAGAATTCATGAAAGTAGCAACTTCAACTTGGAAATGTTTAGAGAAAAGGTATTACACAAGAAGCAAAGAATGTCACCGTGTAACAATCACATCCATTAATAGCAGCATTTTGTAATCTTAAACAATTTTAAGGCACAGATATTTTTGAACCTCCGGTATACGTAATTATGACAACATCCTTCACAACAACCGAGTTATTTCTGGCAAGCGCAGAACAAACTCGCTTTTTTGTCAGCAGACACAAAATTACTTTGCCCCAGTTTTCAAACACGCTATTCAACCCAAATCCACAGCGACAGCCACGATTGCATAATTACGGCTCAAATTACCGCTTGCTGCCAGGAGTCGAGTTCGCTGCTCAATAGACTGCACTTCCACGGGGACGTTGCCGGTAAGCATAAGGGTACAGTACGTCAAAGATGACGGGATGCGCATCAAATGTCAAACAGACTTTTTTCCAGTTCCTTCTTTGAAAAAAATATTTTCACCTGTTGCTGCAATACTGCCTTTATTATTTTGTATTTGTACTTGTAGTACTTCTTTAACCTCTTAGCTACGGACAATGGATGTGTCATGTATTAACTCTGTAGAAATCACAGAATGTTGCATGCAATGGGTTAAGTGATAGGTAATCAATAAATAAACTGATTAATGACTGCTTTCTTCTTCATATCACTTTGGGTTATTACCCTTTCTTAATTTAAGCCAAGGTATAGTTTTGGTAAATAGAAAAAACTAAGATTCTTTGCAATACATCTATATAATAAATCAATGCCCTGAAAATTGTTTGCTCTGAAACACTCCCATTTTTGAGAACTTATTCAAAATGTAAAATGTTGGGGGGGGGGGGGACCCACGACATTTCCCATAGGTAATGTACATACCCCTAGATGCTCTCCTTTAATGTAAACATCATAATTTGTCACTAAAACAGTTTTTGATGTTGTTGTTTTATGTCTGGGGTGACAATAGAATACTTTGTGAAAGACTGACAAAAAATTGTTTGATCAACCAAAAAATATACTTGTGCTTTTACTCTGAACATGCCATAGTCGCAGATCTGCACCAAATAATACACATAAAGTCCATAGAGGTTGAAATCCTCCTGCACATTAGGAGTTAAGAATCATCACTAAATCAATAAATCAGGGACTGTTGCCAGAGTCTAGGTTCAAAATCTCCACGGCGGAGTTGTTTACACTTTGGAAACGGACATGGCTGTGGGATGCTACTCTCTCACTCTCTAAAGAGGGAGAAAGATGAGGGGCTTTGGCCACAAATAGAATACTTGTCAGAATTTGACCTTTTACTACGTGGAGCACCCATGCATGTGAATGTCGGTTTGACAGGACAGAAAGGGAATTGTCTACATTATGGAAACGGGCTTCTAATCATATGGGTATAAAAGTCCCACTCCCTTCAAAATTTTGTTTAACCCAATGACTCAATGATCCTATAATTTCTAGAGTTAACCGTTGACACTACAAGAATTTGTAAATCTCCATAGACTTTGTACATGGCCCACCCTCAGTGTTCCCGTAAGCAACACGTTGATTCATGTACAAATATAAATGCATCATTACATAAACTTTGATTTTTTTTCAAGTTTTAAACACAAAATACAAAATATAAAATCAGGATTTTTTGTACAACTGTTTTTTCCATCACTTGTTACCACATGACTAATTCTTATGGATGGCTTTGATGCTTTTATTAACCTGCCAGCACTGATATTTTGTAAATATTTTGTTCACATTTATAGTATGTTTCCAACAAAAAAGTCCCTCAAGATATATTTATATCATTAAGTGATTTAAGTTTACCCTCATCTCAGTTTTAACAATGTTGAGATTTTGGACAATTCTCCTAGTGTACTTCAGATGTCCATAGCTTCATTCGGGACATTGCAACAACGTTGATCGACATCACGTTCACACTTCTACAT
>JZLH01S0617792.1:27854-38954 GCA_001188425.1 Eucidaris tribuloides
AAAAAGAAAACACACTTTTACCTCATCAACTGGGTTGTGCCCGATTTTGAGAATTTTGTTGGAATAGTCGATCGGTCCTCCCCATCCCCTCCCATCGCAACCCTCCCGCCCCTTCCATCAGTCTGGGATGAAAACTACAGAATGTACTGTACATGGATCTAAATTGCTGGAATGGTTTGAACTATGGATGTATTTGACCCAAGCTGACCCTTTCCTCCCCCAATTTTCTCCTTTCACCAGCCCATCACTGGATGAAGACCTGTACAGCCTTATCCACGTTCACAATACTAAAACAACAAATGCAATAAATTTTAGTCGACAGGGTACGTCTGTACAGGCGTTCTCAAACTATTTCCATAAAGGTCCTGTGCAATGTGCAACTTACGTACATGTACATAAACAGTACATGTAACTACTAATTTGTCCTACAATACAGTAATTATAGTAGTCACACATCCACAACTCGTCGCGTGAGCGCAGAAAGGCCCTTAGACGCCATTTTCCAAAAACCCGTCAGCGCAGTAAGGCCCTTACTGCATTGACGCGCATGTTCCATAAGGGCCTTACTGCGCTGATGGGTTTTTGGAAAATGGCGTCTAAGGGCTTTTCTGCGCTCACGCGACGAACTGTATGTTGTTGTTGTTGTTGTAATGGCAATCAGTTAGACTTGACTATTGTTGCCAGATCGTGACATTATTCATACTCATTGTTTTTCCCGTTTGATTCAATTACTTTTTTTCTCTCTCTCTTAATTTGTTTTCCCCCAAAAACCTCCCTCAGACTGAGACGTTACGCATAGCCCCTGCCCTTGTCTTTGACAACGTCAAGACAAACTGCCATCTTACCAGTCTAGTGTAATGCATAACGCATGATTTTCGAGTACGTGGTACCCTAGGTCACTCTGGCACGGGCGGAGAGGGCGCCAAAAAATCTGAGTTACGGAGGGGCCGTAAAAGAAAAACTAATCAATTCTTTTTTTCGTTTCTTCTCTTTTTTTTTTTCTTTGTCTCTCCCTGTCTTTTGTGGTTAGAGATTATACTGTTAGGCTGGCAAAATGTGGGTTTTCCAGCATGTGTGTGTGATTAGTCGGCCAATATATCCTTTACATAATTTGATTAAGTTGCTTTTTCAACCAAGCGAAAATGAGGCTCCTTATATTTCATCTACATGTAGGGGCAGCTAGACATTCCCTACAGAAAGAATGTGCTCTAACTTTGAAGTTCTTTTGTGTGGAATAACTTAGATTTCAACCAACTGACCAATCATGTTAAGGTTTGTACAAAATGCTTGAAATTATTGTTTTATGAAAAGTCACAAACACATAATACCAGATTACATGTAGGGCCTATGTCTTTACAATACAGTATTGTAATTGTAAAGCAATAGGGACAAACTGGTTTGAAAATTTGAAAAATAGGGACATTCTTAAATATCCTATATATTTCTACAGACAAAAATTCTCAAAAATCGGGACACAACCCAAGTTATGAGTAAAAAGTGTGTTTTCTTTTGCCAAACATAGGGACAGTCCCTATAAAATAAAGACGGTTGGCAGGACTGTTTTGAGAAAGAGAATTGGCTAGACATTCAGTTTCCTGCTTTGAGTGCAATTTCACAGCTGGTTGAAGTTGTTACAACAATCCAAATATACCTCAAAGTGGCAAAATTGTTGGTAAAACACTCCACACAGTTTAAAGATGTAATTCACGCCTCTTCCATCAGTTCTAGCTTTTGGTTCCATTCCGTGGGGTCCCTGGGGTCAAGGTCATGACCTGCCACATTGAAAGTGCATGTCTGCTGATTTGTGGAAACTGGAAATGATTTTAAAGGCAGATGTTGTAAACAGACCAGTTTACCAATTTGTACAGTATTCAAATTATTTTCTTCAGATACAATGTGTTTCAAAAAAATTGTGCAAGTGAAAAGTGCCCTCTTTGGCAATTAGAAAATACTCTTGTGATACGAAGCTCACATCAACGTCAAGAGCCATTGTATTAGTTTTTCATACTGTAAGTTCTGTTCAATTTGCTTGTTTTTATCTTGAAATACATGTACTTCTATACCACAGGGTAAAATTACAATTGTGTCACTTAGCACAATTGTGATTTGTGATTTCACCCTTTTGTTGTTCACAACATTCATGTATCTTGAGCTTGAAACAATCAAATTGAATACTGGCTTCAAAGTCAACCCACAGTTCCATGGTTCTACACTGTGGGCCTACATTGATGACAATTGTTGGTTGACATGTACCCCTTTGGCTTCTCTATACATGTACCTCTCAGAACCCATATTTGGCATTTTTGTCACAAAATTTGTCACAGAACAGTGAGAACACTGAGAAGTGATACTGATCTACATGTTTGTTTTTTTTCAAAAATAGATAATTTCCAGATGGTAGCATAACTTCCTGAGATGTCCGCCAGTATTACTGACTTTCACTTCCCGCAGACTGACTGGATTGACTCTTCTCAACCTATCTGTGATTGCAAAAGTTTTGAATTTCACAAGTGGGGGTGGTGCCAGGATTTCGGGGGAGGGGGGCAAGTAGGGGGCAAGCAGGTGCATCAAGACTGTTTCCGGAGGCAGTAATGAATATATTTTTGGACCATTCACAAGCCCCAAAACAATGTACATGTACATGTATGTACAAGTATACTGCATGTATTAAGAAAAACTTTAAAAGGGGAACAAAATCCATTATGACCCAGGTCCAAATGGGAAGGGGTGCAATGGGCAGCTAATGTCGGACGTCCCCTGCTACCCCCCTCACTAACCGGTGGAATTGTTTACAAGTACTGGTACCACTATTCAACTGGTTCTAATTTAAAGTGACAGGCTAACATTGTGGAGCTTCACTTCAAAAAATTGTCAAACTTTGATATCTGAGCTACATAGTAGTGTTCAAATGGACAAATGAACACCCTAGAATACAAAAGTTTGGAAATTTATGCTGCCCTGCACTGGCAAGATATGAATGAATACATGAACAATTTATACTCGGGGCAAGTAGAAAATAGCCTAGCTCTACACACAGGAAGTCTATGGGAGGAAATGGGCAGGTGAATCTGGTCAACTTACAATTTTCACTTTTTTAAAGCACTAAATAATCATTTTGAAATACAATTTTTTTTCAGGGCTTCATTCTTGGACCTTATCAAAGACACTTGGAGCATGGAGGATTCTGTGGCTCACATTTGTTTAACTGTGGTAAATGTTAGCCAGTGGCTTTACACTTACAGACATCATTTACATGTAACAATATTCTCAGTTTAAACAACAAGAGCCCCGGGGGGCACGACGCTCACCTGAGGTCTCGCAAACTCTCTATGGTGCCCATATAAAAACATCAGTTACATATAGTTTTGGCCCTTGGAACCTGATAGATCTACATGTATAGGCACCAACATAGCCAAATGAACCAGTTGGAAAACTTTGCATCCCCTTGCCATATTGCTGATTTTGCAAAGTGAAATTAAATTCTAACATCCGTTTTATAAAAACAAGGCACGCCACGCGTCTAGATCTTAACATTGCACCGTTGCACTACTTATGTGCCTTGACCCAATTTAACATTGAGCGTCACATACTGTAACATACTACCATTCAAGTTAGTCACAATGGCCAATACAACAAAGAAAGAAACTGCATAATTCTTCATACTCATATCACTTTGACCTTACATATTGAACTTTGACCCCAATCAATTACATTAGGTCCCTTTATGCACTACACTACCACCCAAGTTTGGCCTACAAATGAACTTGGATTAGAAAGTTACTTAGTTGTCCTTATCGCCCTGCCCCCTGTCCCCAGGGGCCTTCGTGTACCATTCATAGAACCCTCTATTCCCCTCCACCTGAGGATTCATTCCCACAGTTGATTTAAATCCATTGATGAATTGAATTATTCCCATTAGCGCCACCCCCAAAATTTGCCCCCCTTAGGCGCCAAATGTTCCAACACATGTACATTCGATGAGGAACATTCAATTCAGCACATATCATTACATGTACATACTAGAGATACAGTATCTACACACAAAGTGCGATTAACTAAAACTATTTCGGTTGGTCTAGAAAAAGATGTTGAAAAACTACCTAGCTTTTCCCTTTAGGGCCCATGCCCTGAGCCCTAGGGCCAGGTTACATTGAGGACCCTTGATAATCCCACCCCTAAGGCACAATCCCTGCCAGTTTGGGCCAAATCAATATGCATTTGAAATAAGAAGCAGAAAATGTGTAAAAGTTTAGGCAGACGCACGACGCACACCACACGTACGAACGATGCACCACTGACGCACCGGCGAAAACGGATCGCAATAGCCTCACTTGAGCCTGCTCAGTGAGCTAAAAATGCTTGACATGTACATGTACATGTACCATGTACACTGCGACTTAGTACATTCATATTTACTTGCAATATGCTTTACTTGCCCATTTATTCAGTGTAATCATTAATGGATTATCCAATAATTTTCGACTGCCCAAACAAAATTACTCATCATGGACACAGGCAAGTTTTACTGTCGAGCCCTGAGCCCATAACGCTTGTAATTTATGTTACTGCATATTCTTCAAAGTTGTTTAAAATTGGACGGAACTTGGATTGTTCATAATGATGCCAAGAATATTTAATTCAGATGAAAAACTATATTATATATATTAAAAAAGAATGAAAAAACTGTAATATTTAATTAAAAGAAGAGAAGCAAGACAAAGAAGAAGAAGAAAAAAAAAGGAGGAGGAGAAGGAGAAAAAGAAGTTTACAGGAACAGGAAAACAAAGAAAAAGAAAAAAAGTTATTTTTTTAAATAGAATTTTGATAACAGACTTGAAACATATTTCAAATCAATTATAATTCAGATTTTTTAATAGTCAACTGAAAAATTGCCCAACAAATAGGAAAACAGTTAATTTAATAAAAGAAATTTAAACTTTCAAAAACTATGTCACATGACCAAACACACCAATGATTATTTATCACTTGATTTAAATTTAAAATTGCCAGCCTTGAGCATTTGCTTCCTGTAAAAGTCAAGATACTGTAGAGCAAAGTTCAGCTTTGGAATAAATATCATGACTGAGCCATGATATTATTCTAAAGTCTTCTCTGTTAGGAACAGAGTGAGTATTGATGTTATTTGAAGGAAACTTTGGAACATTTGACATTTAAAAATTCTTCTAGAAACAAAACCTTCAGAAGGGTATGTACATTACACAAGTCCTTGTCAAACAAGCCCAGTCAAACATAACAAATCATTTCCTAAGTGGAATTTTAATGTATACATGTACATCAGACCCTGAACTTTAACATGTTTTTTTTTTTAATGTTCATTCTATTTGTTTTCACCTTCGATCTCTTGCCCAAGAGAAGGTCAACAACAATAATGTTTTATGTTTAGGGCGATTCCGTGCGTGTCGTACGGGACATTTAGAGAATATTTTCAAGTCTCATGGCAAAATGCTTGAGCGATGAAGATTTGTTTTACGGTAATTATAAAGTACTAGTGGGTACCCTAGTGAAGTAATGACAACCAACAAAAATTTGTTCTTTATGGGTGAATTAGAGATGAAAATGTTGCGTGTCATAGGGACGCAGAGAAAGTCAAGTTTTTGAAAATTGAAGTTTATGTCCAAAAATCTGTGAGTTGCATGAATAAAACTGACTGAATCTTTACTAAATCAATGAGACAAATACTGAAGACTACTTTTATACAGCTATAATTTTGAAAATGTCTTGAACACAAAAATGCGTAAGGCAAATATCTTCAAGAACACGCGTGTCGTACGGGACATCAAAAAGTGTCGTACGGGACATGTACCTAGCTTACATCAATAAAAACACTGCATTTCTCTTAATTTGGAAATATTTTATTACAAAGCAATTAAACTGACTCTTTAAAATGTATATCACATCATAAGAATTGCAAAAATCATTGGAAAATAAATTAAGTTATGTTGTAAAACAGGAACACAAATGTGTCGTACGGGACATAGGAAATGGGTCGCTTCCGCATGTCCCTCGTACGACACATTTTGTCTGGTAACAACACACTTAGATATTTTAGACAAATATTTTGGCAAAGTATACAACCTAATTGTTTTCTGAGCAGTACATAAATGTTTGGATACACTCTTCTAGACGCCTCCTATTCCTTTTCCCATTCCTCGTCACTTTGAATTTGTTAAACCTAGGCAGTAGGCCTAACATATACTTGAAGAAAGCTTAGGAACAGGTGCTATAAACAATTAACAAATGAAAAAACATGCGTGTAAGGGCGTAAATTTTTATTCAGATGAAAGATGCAAGGGTTGGGTTTCTTACCGGAAAAAAACTAGTTTTTGCCGGAACGGCGGAAAAAACTGAAAGAATACCCCTTTTTTCCGGTTTTTACGGAAATAACTGGAAAAAACTGGAAAAAACCTCCAAAACAGATATTTCCGGGCCCAGTAAATCAATATTGAAATACAGTGATTTTATGAGACCTACAATGATATACATTTCAACAACACAAATAATAACTGGCAACAATTCATTAACAGACAACAAGAAAAAAAAAACCTTCTTGCCACAATCTAAATCCAAGAAAATTAATATTTTGAAATAAAAATTATCACTTACCAAACGATCTCTAAATAAAGGGCACATACATGTAAGCAGTTGTACGAATTAACTCTAAGTAATGTACAATGAGCTAGCATAGATCTTTTTCAATGCTAAAGTATTGGCATATGTCCTAAACTCTATTTATTCATTGTTATATTATTCAGCATCAATAGGTAGTAATTATATTTTCCTAAAAGTCAACTGAACGTATCTTTGGTATCCAACTTTGCTGTGTTAACTTATACTTACATGTAGCTTGTTTTCGATATTTAAGGCACAAGCTAGATTTGATTTTTTTTTTATTTGTAAAGGTTTATGCCACAAAGTCCATATGCACAAGATCCAATAACAGATTCCGAATGTCTTTTAGTTGTTGTTTTTTTATTACAGTGTACTTAGCGTAAATGAAAAAATATGTGGGGGGGGGGGGGGGCCCGAGATTTGAATATATTTTACATTATAGCACCCAAAAAGGGTTAATAAGGTGTCAGGGTTATGCTGAATTATACCTACTATCAGCAAAGAGCACAGACTCTGATCTTTCCGAATGAGGATAAATTCAGCTACTTATCACGCTTATTAACCCTTTTGGATGCTATAAATGTCAACTTTAGTCAAAAATCTCGGGTGTAAACCCCCCCCCCCCCAACAGAGAAACTAAATGGCATTCGGGATCTTGTTTATTGCTATGGATTATGACTTTTGGCATAAACCTTTCAATAAAAAAAAAAATTGCCGAACTAAAACTTGCCGCTTATAATTCATTCGGCATACTTTGAGAGTGCCTGTCTGCCACATACCATAACTGTATCACTGATAATTATGGTTGGGCATCAAAAAAAGCAATTCTCATTAAAACTTCATAGACAAAAAGGTGACCAATTTGAAGTGTCTGCACAACAGCTTACACCAGGGAAAATATACACGGGGCCTCGGGGGCCATTTCGGCGCCCGAAATTGGCAAAAGACCCCGTATAATTTGCCGAATAAGGATTTTATACAAAGAGTATCTGGAACATGAAAAGTAACCCCCGAAAAGAAATATTATTTTTTTCCCCCTGCCTTATGCAAGGCTAATATGTTGACAATTTTCTCGCGATCTATATAACTGAGCTGTATACATTACAGCACAATCATTTGAGTAGCTACGGTAGTTGCATGGAGAAGTGACCATGAATAGGGGGTTTCAACAAACTATGGTTAGAAGTTTATAACCAAAACAGGTGAGAACATAAAAAAACAAAGAGCTGTCCTGTTTTATTATAGTAATGATAATTTATAAAATGAAAATCTTGAATAAATAACAAAAAAATAAACACTTAGGAGGTTTTTTCCGTTTCTTCCGAAAAAGCGGAAAAAAACTGTTTTTTCCGGGACGGAAAAAACCGGTAAAAACCGGCGGAAAAAACCGCCTGCGGGAGGAAATCCCAACCCTGAAAGGATGAATAGGTTCAAATATTATAAATTTATAAATTTAATTCTAAATCATTAAACTTTTGAAAAAATACACTCTGTTGCAAGGGACATGTCCCGTACGACACAGAAAAATGTCCCGTACGACATAAAATATGTCGTACGGGACAAAGTTGATGATGTTAGAAGATACATAAACTAAATCCTAATTTTATGGTATCATATGACTACTTACATCACCAATTTAGAGAATTCTATGCTATAAGCTTGTAGCCCCTGAAACTGAAGCACAATCAAAACTTTTTTAAGTTTATGTGTCGTACAGGACACTTATGGGTAGGGCTTGCCGAAATAATGACACTTAAGTCTAAGTAGGAATGAGAATATTTTTGTAAACATAGTCAGCTATCAAGGGGACATCCCAACTACTTGACTCACAGTATCTAAAAGATTGTTCAGTAGTTCTCAGATCTAGTGTATACACATTTTCATTCATACTATAAAACTTGTGAAATTTCAATAAAATATCAAATTTTCACAAATTCACCCCCAAAATAGACTTTTGAGACAATCTTGCACCCAAAACTGACCTGTTCCAGATGGTTTAGGTATTAACCAAAAATGTTATCACACTAGTTGTCAGCTAGAAGCAATTTTAAATTTTTGCATTTTTTCAAGTTTTAGCACGGAATCGCCCTTTATCTGAATTTAACTTTGAAGTTTGAACAACATTTTGGACATTTATTGCTTGTTCTTCTTGTCAGTTACCCAAAAAAAAACACAAATCTGTAAACATCAAATAAATCACTTCATGACTGCCCCAGGCTATTAAACAAAGACCACATTCAGACGCAGGCTGTTTCGGTCGGAGTAAAGTCGGAGGAAGGGTCGGAGGAAGCCCAGTCGGAGTAAGGTCGGAGGAAATATCGGAGTAGTGCCCGTCTGGACAGAGGTCGGAGTAAGTTCCTCCGAGCTTCCTCCGACCATGGATGCTCCGACCAAGATACTCCTGTTTTTTTCCAGGAGTATCTCGCTATCACGACTAGCCGGTCCGAGTAAATTGCCCGTGCGGACGCGAGTACGAGCTGCACTCGGAGTATCTATGACCTTATGTTTAATTTTCCGTAGGTAAGCTTAAAAGGTCTGTTTACTCTGTCGCGTGGTTAATCGTAAGCACTTCCGGAAGTTACTCTGACCCCCCCCCCCGCGATGATCCCCGCGAAGGCCGTGGTAAACTGGTCGGAGTTTCTCTACTGATCCGTCGTGTGGACACTGGGTCGTGATAAGATAAAGATCTTTGGAATTTTCATTGCTGGGTAATACAATTTTACTCCGACTATAGGAACCCACGCCTGAACATGGCTAGACAGTTGTAAAAAATGTGAGCAATATTATCCTCCATACTCCATTGTCTTTGATAAGGTCTAAAACTGAAACTGAAGCCCTGAAAAAATTGTATTTGAAAATGATGCTTTAGTGCATTAAAAAAGTGAAAATTTACAAACACTTAACGATTGTGTGATGTGTCATTGATTTGCACGTCAAAAAACATCTAAATGAATGAAATCAGCTGAAATCATATCCAATGTGAAGATAATAAACACCTCTCATAGAGACTTGGGGTAAAATATTGAGTTTTGGTGAAAATCTGGACGGTAAAACTTCATCCTTTTTCAAATTACTCAGAAGCATTTTCAAAAAATCTGCGACGTCAAACGTGCACGTGCCGTTCCAAAATTGTCCGATCAGCCGTTAGCCAAAGGTCGAGCAGAGGTTAGCCGTTTAACCAATCAGATTGCTGCACTGGTCTTGCGACATTACACAATAACCGCGATTCGCAGTTTGAGCAAAATTGAAACTCTCGGAAAGAACAACATTCTGGTAACATGTCATTATTAGTTTTTCTCATAAAACAACAAATTCATGACGTACATGGATCTCAAACTTAACACACCATTTGTAAGTATTATACTACCGTTTGGTAATGAAGGGAAGTAATGGACAACACATCCCTGACACAATCTTTAAGTTGACCAGATTCACCTCCCTATTTCCTCCCATAGTACTGTGTATAACTCTAGGCTATTTTATCATCCACAGAAGTGGAAATTGTTTATTATTCATGCATATCTTTCTAGTGGCAGCATAACTTTCTGAACTTTTGTATTCTAGGGTGTCTGTCAATTTTAAAACCCAAGATTAGTTTCGGGGATTTTTTTTTTTTATTTGAAAGCTTTATGCCTAACGGTCTTATCACACCAATAACAGATTCTGAATGTCTTTCATTTTTTTTTTAATTAATTAATGAAAAATCTCGGGGGAGGGGGGGGGACCCTGAGATTTTTCGGGGTACCCCCAAGATTTTTGACTATATTTTACATTATGTACCATCTGCTCTTTCTGATGAGGTAGCCTACTTTATAACCTTTTACTGTATTAACCTCAGCTGAAAAAAGCTAATGACAGTGAAATCTCCAGTTATTTTCATTTTCATATCAATAAGAGATAGGGGCCTACGTGTACATCATGTGAAACAACATTACACTTTGTGCAGGACTGATGACCGTGGGCATTTCCACGAGTTTATGAACACATATATGTACATGTAGGCCGACATTGGAAAATGGTTTCCAGAGAATGTTTAGCCCAAACTGACGTACATGTAATTCTCATAACAAGAGCCCCGGGGGGCACGACGCTCACCTGAGGTCTCGCAAACTCTCTATGGTACCCATAGAAAAAACATCAGCTATATGTATAGTTTTGGCCCTTGGAGCTTGATATCTAGGCACCCACGTAGCCAAATGAACCAGTTGGAAAACTTTACATCCCCTTGCCATACACGTATAGTTGATTTTGCCAAGTTTAATTAAATTCTGACATCCACTTTTATAAAAACAAGGCACGCCCTAGTATCTTAACATTTGACCTACATGTATTTATGTGAACTTGACCCCAATTTAACATTGAGGTCACTATACATGTAGCATTTACCATCCAAGTTAGTCACAAATGGGCCAATAACAAAAGAATAAACATTTACTTCATTTGACCTTTGACCTACATATGTGACCTTTG
>JZLH01S0617810.1:35132-46818 GCA_001188425.1 Eucidaris tribuloides
CTCTCTCTNTCTCTCTCCTCCTCCTCCTCCTCCTCCTCCTCCTTCTCCTCCTCCTCCTCCTCCTCCTCCTCCTTCAAGATACTCTTGACAAGTGCCTAGACGTATACAATGTGTACTTATGCTTTGTTAGTCAAATTGGTATTGGACCATTTTGATGGTGATGTGTTTGTTAGTGTATTGTTACAGTTTGGAGGATGAACAGGGAAAGCTGTACAGATGGTCATACACAATGGCTTATCGTAAAAATGAACTCTGATATAACAAAATTTCGTTAGGCCTATAGCAATTTTTCCAATCCTATAGCGTTTACTTTCTTTGTATTTTATTGTTTTTGCAAACATGATACAGTATGTCGACATAACAAATTAATTTTCATGGTCACAAGGAGTTCACGAGAGTGTGCTGTATGTAAACATTTCAGTTACGAGAAAGGAAATATGTCTCTTGTTGTTGCAATTGATATTTTAGATTCAATTTGACAGATTAAAATGTGGGATTGAGGTAATAAGAGCACCCAGCGGTGTCTTGAATTTGCAGAGTAGCTTTACCAGAATTGGAAGTTGTCGAATGTAGGTTTCAATTTCACTTAGTGTATTATTAATTGAATAGATTGACGGATATATATATATCTGCATGTGTTTGAGCAGGATTTGTAAACAACCTTACCCATGGGCAAATAGTTTGCAGGCACAGACCCTTGTCAGTCGTGCTACGCAAATCAGGGTCTGAAAAATCTGAGCTGCAGACTAGTACTTCCATAGGCCCTGTGTTGTAGCTGCTCCGGTGCGGCAAAAGCCCGCCAAAATAAAGTATGTGCCTGCAGACTATTGGGGAAACGGGCAGCATCTAGAGTTGGAAACTGGGGTAAATTGTGAGGAAGGAAAATAGGGGGGAAGAATGTTTTAGACATTCAGTGTAAATAGTATCCAATGTGATTAATGATGGCTAGGCTTCTGCATGAGAGTAAAGTTCTCGTTTCCCCCCCCCCCCCCCACCCACCACCATATGGGGAACCTGTGAACAGCACCAGGAGTGGGGGCTGGGAGTAAGTTCAGAGTAAGGGAAACTGGTGATGGGGTTGGCAAAATATTTTGAGGAAATAGTGCAAGTTTGAGTTTCCAATATGATAAAGTAAGTTACTGGGAATTAAGTCCCCCCTCCCTAAATCCACTGGAAGCACTATGGTTCTTGCCTTCAGGTGCATGTGTGGGAGGGGGTAAAAACAATCCTCTGTGTGTACCTTCAAAAACAGTAGTTACATATGCTTGAAGCAGGAGCTGAGTGAGACGGATCTTATATGACTTCGTTTGAAATTAGAAAGTCCGTTTCATCTCATCAGGGAAATGAAAAATATTAGTCCCAACTTCATCTTGCCCGTCTGTTTTTCCAAATGCAAGGACTCAGTGAAACTATGTTTAAGCCCAAGTATAGTTTTGGTAAATGGTGAAACATTATTCTTCTATACCATTGTTT
Organism: Eucidaris tribuloides; assembly: GCA_001188425.1. Taxonomy (NCBI): domain Eukaryota; kingdom Metazoa; phylum Echinodermata; class Echinoidea; order Cidaroida; family Cidaridae; genus Eucidaris; species Eucidaris tribuloides. Next base: position 36,606 of record JZLH01S0617810.1, read on the forward strand.
TTCGATAGACCTGTATCACTTGTTGATGCCGTGAAGATCACAAGCTCTGAAATGCTTCAATTTGTTAGAAACTGATGAAAAATTTAACAATTGGGGGCTCCTGACCATTTTGCCCTTGGGAAATGTACATATGCTACAGTGCACTCTCATTATAAAGAAGTCCTCGGGACCCATGAAATTTGATCTTTACAACAAACTTTATCAGGGTTGAAAAACAATAGAATACAGTACAGAGAAATCCAAGATATGGGACTGGTGATTTTACTTCTTTATAATGAAATTTTGTAATATCAATGTTCTTTATAACGAGCGTGCATCGTACTTGCTCTCCAATAATTTCAAAATCACAAGTTTTCACTTTATCAATTTTTCAGTGGGATTCTTGTTGTTTTCTGATGTCTGTGGTGACAATAGAATACTTTGAGAAAGGTTGATGAAAAATTTGTATTTTCAATGAAAACCATACTTGGGCATTAATATCACATTTTCATTCTTCTTTCACTCACTGCAATCAATCGTGTTGAGGTTTCAGCCCCTAACATACTCATAAAGTCAAGTGACAAACACATTTAGCATTCATATATTCATATATATTCATAGTTGTATATTTAATATATTCCATTCTGTCTTTATACACTTGTACAGTCATGCATTCTGTAATTATGATATACATACATTTTATGAAATAGCAACATACAAGAATAATACATAATAGATTTTACACAAATATGTCTCATACCAAAATAAAATACACAAAATTAAAACAAGCATCAAAATTGCTAATTTAAAAAAAAGGACTGATGGGTAACATGGAAAACATTATGAAATTTTACAAAGTTTAACTAATAGACTAATTTACTGATATATTCAAATTTATAGATGTTTCTTCCTTGAAGGCCTATAGTAACGAGCTATTCCATAAGCCTATTTATATTGAATACATTTCAATACTTGGAATTCAACTTGCATGCATTAGTTGTTGTTATGTCGGGAAAGCCTCGGGGCAAGCTCTCAGGTTGATAGAGACGACCTAAAAAGGTATGTATAAAATTTGATCAGTAAACTGATCTATTGTGACAATCATTTTTTCATGATGACAGAGAGTACCAAAAGTAACAGTGCTCCAAATGTAACAGTAGTATACTAGTATTATAGTGCTACGCTGGATTGAGGTATCTGATTCACACTGGAGTTTTCATAACAGTTGTTTGTTTTTTTTCTACAAGTGTCTTGATTTTCTAAGTTTTGTCTGACGGAATAAACCTCATCCCCAAGCTAATTATAAAGAGACAAACAGAGTTTTGAAAGATTTGCCTCCAGCAAGTTATGAACCAGGGATCTTGGGATATGAAGACTAGCTAGCTGCGATTTGGTGATGAGCAACAGCAAGTTTGCAATGTTATTTAGTGTTCAGTGGTCAGGTCATCGAGCGAATTTAGGTATAGCACCATCTCAAGTCTTGAATCACGTGCCTTAATCCAGCCTGGCACCAATATATGCTTACACATTTAACTCATTTTCAAAACTTCCAGACTTTCCATGATTTTCCAAATCAGAAAACTGTAGATTTCCATGCCCATTTGTACATTTTACAGTGTATAAAAATGCATCGTCGCAATACTAGCACGAGTCCCAATCAGGGGTCATTTTACAAATATCTTGAATAAACAAATTCCCTGACTTTTCCTAACTTTTCTGCTTCTGGAAAATTATTTTCAAATTCTCTGACCTGCACGAGCCCAACTAATAATTCAAGGGCATTGACACAATTGATAGCTGTCAAAATGCCGCAATGAGTTGAAACATATACCAATGTATACACTGGCCAGAATGTCCATCTACGCTAGAAATATTTGTCTTGAATTTTTGTTCTCGGAGAGAAACAAGCGTGCATACATCAGTTTTGAATTAAAGTATGACCATGATAAAAATTGTGCACATATAGAGCTACAACCCGGTCAATTTTTTTAACTTTCCTGTTGTTTGTCAATCTCTTCTCCCTCCCTTTCTCATACATGAAATGATTGACAAGTTTAAGATGTCACTGTATACACTGTACAAAGAAAGATGTGAGGATTACCTCCAATTTCTACAAGGGCACAAGTACATGCTCAGATTATGTTGACTGATGTTTTTGGTGAGGAATATCATAAACCAACGTTTCTCAGATGGGAAGAACTGTCTGATGGACCGAATAATAGGTGAATCACGACCGACGCCTCCAGAATTTGAATACACTTGTAAAAATATTTCTAGAAATTTGTTTGATTTTCTAAAATTATTTTTATTGAACGGGTGTGATAAATATGGAATTCTGATACAGTGCAATATCTTTTTCTAGGTATCAATTATCCCCCCCCAAAAAAAAACCTCGTGGATACCTCCCCCCCCCCCCGTTTTATTCTATTTTTGTTTCTTACAAGACATTGAAAACAACATTAAACAAACTTTTAAAAAAAATCATTATCACATGTATAAACAGCTTTCATCTTTCTAGGAATGTTTGTTTCAGCAAAATTTGCATATCTGGCGGAATTGAATATCCATATTGGTGATAAAAAGACTTATCTCACATGCTTATTTCATTAAGTGGGACTCTGGCCTCTAACATCCAGTCAGATGAATATAATGGAGTAGTATTAGATTGATAACATATTCTCTCTGGCATTCTCATCTCAGTTAATGGCAAAAGTGGTCTTCAAAAATTTTTCAACAATCGAAACTGGGCATCAACTCACGAAAGTTTGAGATGTCTCACAATAGGCAATACTGTAGTATCAGCCCTAGCAGTTCATGTATTCCACGTAAAATTTGTGGAAAGACACAAGACAGTTTGTTGCCAGACTTGTTTTCTGTCCACACGGATCTGACAATCTCTTCGTTCCAATCATGCAGAGTTTTGTGACGATGAACTCTCTAGTCGCTGAAGTCATCGACGTCGCTGCTAGCCTCGCTGCTGAAGTCGTCCGACTCCGACTCCTGGTTCTGTGGTGGGGCTGGAGCATTGGGCGTGCTGGACATAAGACACAAATAAAACTGGAAATATGACTTAAGGTGATTAATACCCCCGACCCTATCACGTCCCTGACTTATTGCCATAATATGCCATTACCACAGCAATGCAGTTTCTGACACATTCAAAAAATATGTCATACACATCTTCACCCCAAGACCAATGTGTGTGCCAAATTTTATGAGCATTGCTCACAAACTGAGGAAGTAGTTTGGTCCACAAGATTTTTAATTGATTTAGTGCCATAATATGCTGTTACCATGGCAATGCAGTTTCTGACACATTCAAAAATGTGTCTTGCACATCTTCACCCCACATCCAATATTTGTGCCGAATTTCATGAGCATTGATCAAAAAATTGAGGAAATAGTTTGATACGCAAGATTTGCATCGGACCGACGACCCGACTGACTGACCACCAGACCAAACATCCGCTGATTCCTATATGCCCCTTCAAACTTTGTATTATTTACAATTTACAAAACATGGCCCAGTGCATCGAGTTTTTTTTTCGGGGGGGGGGGGGGGTTGCGTAGAGGTTGTCACTCGGGACATTATCATTACAAGATATCTTTTCTGTGGGAGGTGGAACGGGGGGTAAGGAAGAACCATTGAAAACAGGTGGTTAAGGTTGATGACATCTGTGAGAAAAACAGGTACACTTTCAGTCTTATCTTCATAACTTTTATTAGAAAAGGGGATAGTTTTGCAATCTTATCATATGTAATTGTACAATCAGTGAAAATGTATATTTTAGGGAAAATCTTTATCTGTCTGTAGCAATCTGATATGCCTGAATATCTACAAACATTCTTCCCAATTCTCCGTTGACTTGTCATATAGGTTGGTTCAAGAACACAGTCACAGCTTAGTTTAAATGCATCATTATTTCTTTCCTATATCATGACATTCTGTTTCACACGAGAGGACTGGATCTTAACCCTTTTTAACTGGGCTATTTCAGACCAGGTTTTACTCGGGGGGGGTGTTAATTTGAAACCCCCCCCCCCTTCAGATTTCAGCCGCTGATCGCGCGATCGCCGTGAAAATTTGCATGTGCATAGACCCGGATGTAAGCTACACGACTGTATAGTAAAATTTTCAAAAATTTTATTTTTTCTATTTTTTAAGTAATTAATTATGCAAACAAGTGCATAAAATTATGTTACTTTTCACCTATAACTTACTTACAATAGCTAGCAGAATACTAATTTTTGGTGAAAATATTCATTCTGACAAATGTATCTCACAATTATCTACAACAAAATTTGCCGAATCAGAATTAATTTCTTATGTATTTTATTGTTTGGTGAATTTTTTATGTATTTCCTTGTTTTTTCTACCATTTGTTTTCTATTGTTTTATCAATGAAATTTGTTGGGGACACTTTTGCAATCATAAATAGCATAAAATTAATTCATTTCAACCAGTAAAAGCAAAAATAATCATACATTTATGATTTTTGACTGAAAATACAATTTCCATTGATTTTGTACACGAAATCACGTTTTTGAGCAATTTTTGGGTTGACATAAAAAGTCGCACAACGTCGTAACGGTATGTCCGATTTTCGCGAAAATGGTCTCAAAAGATGCGCAAGACTTGAAAGTAAAAAGTCAGCAGGCGACGTGGTCAAAACATTTTGCGCGGCGGCATGGTCGCGAAATTCATGGGGGGTCAAATTGACCCCCCCCCCCCAGTTAACATTGGGTTAAACATTAATAATTCTGTCATTTTTTTAAAGTTATTCCAGCTTAATCCAGTAACAGCTTCATAGCATTTGCTGTGATGTTCTGATTCTACTTTTAAAGCCCCACACAGGGACATGCTTTTGACATCGCACATAAATGGGCACAATCTTTGTGATCTTTTTCTCCGTTTTCCCGATAATGGCATACATGACAGCCCGAACTTGTGAGCATTGTTTTTACCATTTTAAATGCTTTAGCTTTGTCAATCCTAGACAAATTACACTCCATTTTAGAGTCTCTATACCGGTATTTAAGAAAAATGCAATATCTTATTTTCCACCTAAAGATGTAAAGTACACGTATTTAGTGGTGATAGGCCACATATAATCAGTGTTCTATCCAAGACCACAGATTCCCAGACCGAGGCCACTCCAAAACACAACCTTTCCATCGGGTTTGCACAGGTGACTTGGACTGAGACTGAGACCAAGGCCCCCAGAATTTGGCCTCGAGGCCTGCCTCGGATACAAAACCCCAAGACCAAGGCCGCCCCAAAACACAAAATTTCCATAGCGTTTGTACAGGTGACTTGGACCGAGACCAGGACCGAGGCCACCCCAAAACACAAAATTTCCATACGGTTTGTACAGGTGACTTGGACTGAGACCGAGACCCCCAGAAATTGACCTTGAGGCCGGCCTCGCATACAACACAGCATATAATCTACTTACTCTAGCAATGCAGGATCCAGGCCATCATTGATGAGTTTCTGTTTCAAGGCACCGACTGGGACACCCTAGATAAAGACAAGAAAAAAAATAATCGATCCATGAATATCTGCAAAAAAGAAAATCTAGAAAAAAAGATGATTGGCAAGTCATAATAATGACATGAGTATTATGCATTTCATGTCCTCAGTATATCAATTTTCAGAACACCATTTTTCATAACAGAAATCAGGCCATAAACCTCACTGACGATGCAATTATGGCCCTAAACCTTCATTAAAATAAATCTGCTTAAATTCATTTTAGACATGACCAGAGTCTGGATTTTATACACCATTATAATATTCTTTCCACCTACATGTACACTATCATTTTCAAGATATTAAAGACAAGGATGACAGCTCCGTGATTAAGATGAGTATGCATGGCTGAAATAATAAATCCGATTTTATCCTGCAATTGCTGCAGGCATGGAGACATCAATACAAAAACAGGTTTTGATGAAACAGAAGATGCGTGTGTGCTTTGCCTTCAGTTTTCAACTTTGTATTGCAATTGGGGCATGTTGGTCAGTTGTACCAACATGTGTAAATTCAGTGTGACATAATTTATTGACCCCAACTCTGGACGAACACATATATTTTATGCATCTCGCCCAGTAGAGTCACTGTTTCTACAGTGTGTCTCAAAAATAATTGTGCAAGTAAAAACGCCCTCTTTGGTAATGAGAAAAACATTTTTGTGACGTCATGCTTGTATCACTATCAAGGGCATAGTCTTAGCTTTCAAATGCCGTTTGTTCTGTTCAGTTTGCTTGTTTCAATCCTGATATATGTTCAGTTAACAACGAAAAGGTAAAAATCACAAATGTGCCACTTTTACTACAGTCAATAATAATAGCATCAGACCCTCTTCCCGTAAAAGTGACAGATTTGGGATTCCACCCTTTTGTTGTTTACAACATATTTCGAGATTAAAACAAGCAAACTGAACAGAACGAACAGTATTTGAAAGATAAGACAAAGCTCTTGATGTTGACGTAAACATGTGTCACAGAAGTATTTTCTAACTGTCAAAGAGGGCGGTTTTCACTTGAAAATTGTTTTGAGACGTGCTGCAGCATGTCTCAAAAAATTGTGCAAGTAAAAAGAGCCCTCTTCCGCAATTAGAAAATACTCTTCGGACATGATGCTTACATTAACGTCAAGGGCAAAGTCTAAGCTTTGAAATGCCATTTGCTCTGTTAGATATGCTTGTTTTAATCTAGAGATATGTTGTAAACATCAAAAGGGTGGAATCACAATTGTGTCACTTTTACAAGGGAATGCAGTAAAGTGGCACAATTGTGATTTCACCCTTTCTTATTCAAATTAACATATCTCAAGATTAAGACAAGCAAATTTAACAAAACTAACAGTATTTAAAAGCTAAAACTATGCACTTGACGTTGATGTAAGCATCATGTCACAAGAGTGTTTCCTAATTGCCAAAGAGGGCCGTTTTCGGTTTTTGCTTGCACAATTTTTTTTTGAGACACACTGTATACAGCTCCTTTTGTTTAGCAATGCTAATGTTTAATTCAATTTCTATTGTAAATCAGTGTACTTAGTGTGATAACTTTTCTTTACCTCCTGCATAGTGCACTATTTTCAACCATTCATGGCTTTTATCTTCAGTTGATTTTAACCTCTATTTTGTAACTATATTTAGTTTAAAGATCTATAGGTTTCAGGATTTGCAAGTCTATCACTTCCCTGTATTATCATTACCAAACGGTAGTTAAGTACTTACAAATGGTGTGCTGAAAAGTTTGAGATCCATATGTTACAAATTTGTGTTTTATGAGAAAAACTAATAACGATATGCTACCAGAATATTGTTCTTCCCGCGAATTCAAATTTTGCTCAAATTGCAGAACACGGTCATGTGTACGTTCACATAGCGCAGGGGTCAGTGGAGGACTACGTACGTTGATATGGTCAAGCAGTGATCTCTGTGTGACCTTCAGCTAGCGACCAATTAGACAATTTTGGAACTAACTTAACGTGCCCATCACCAGGGTTGTAGCTAGACTTTTCTGAGTGGTGGAAATTTTGCTGCTGTCCAGACCATGCGAACAGAGTGCAGCGACTTCATGGCGCGGTAGTAGATGGCTTATTATGATCAAGTCGCTGCTAATCAAGTAATATCGTACGTTTTAACAGTTACATTATAATAAGAAGTCATTAGGTATTCATGACCATTGTCTGAGCAATAGTTTACTTGAAAGTATTATCATTTTTAAGCCAAAAAAATCTTTGGTAATAAAAAATAGTGCTGGGCGGGAGACTGGTCTTTCGCCTGGAGTGCCGGGCGGAAAATTTGGGCAGTGGGCGGCCCCGCACAGCGTAGTCACTTTACAGATTTTGAAGTTTAACCGTCCAGATTTTCACCCAAACCATGTATTGTACCCAAAGATTCTATGACAGGTATTTATTTATACTAATCTTCATTCTTCACATTGTGAAAGATTTTAGCCAATTTAACTCATTTTGCTGTTTTCTGGCGTGCAAATCCTGAACTCTATCTTTAGGGGAAAATAGTAGGATTGGAAGATGTCCTCACTTTGGGAAAACAAACAAAATATACAGTCTGGAAACTTAACTATATTTAGTCTGGATATGTGAATATACATGAAATTTCACAACACAATCACAAGATAAGCCCCAAATAGAAATCTTCCTGATTTACATCTTATCAAAATAATACTGATTGCTCTCAACCTACTCTCCAAAACCAGTGCAAATGCCTCTACACCTACACACATCGTGCGGGGGAAAGGGTTTTGTTGCCATGGCAACAACAAGGCAACTATTCAAGCTCACGTTCTGAACACTTTAAAGGCAAGGTTCACCCTGACATCAAGTTGGTTTTAATAAAAGCAGAACAATGAGAGAAACATATTAACAAAAGTTTGGCGAAAATTAACCAAAGAATAACAGAGTTATGGAATTTTTAACTTTTAAATTTGTGACGACACATGCGAGCAGCTTCCCATGTGTCATGTGATATAAATTCCATAAAAGTGCCGTTTTATCAGAAATTTGAAAATGATTTTACCTGTGCATTCAATATATTATCGGAAACATTATTTCATACATACTTCTATGAAAAAAAACCTCATTCAGTTATTATGAACCATTAAAAAATGTCAATTTATGGAATTTATATTACTTTACAATATTGGGAGCTGCTCGCATGTGAAGTCACAAATTTAAAACTTTGAAACGTCATAACTCCGTTATTCTTTATTGGATTTTAGCCAAATTTTCATCAATATGTCTCTCTCAATGTTCTGCTTTCATTAAAACCAACTTGATGTCAGGGTGAACCTTGCCTTTAAAGACACAAGTCAACATTGAGGAGTCCCCATTTAAAAATTGTTGCACTTTGATATCTGACCTACCTGATTAGTGATAGTGATTGAATAGACGACAAACACCCCACAACACAAAACTTTACACAGTTATGCTGTGACTAGAAAAATATACAGAACAATTTCAGCACATGAATTCTATCCTTGACAAAAATCTAACACGGCAGTCTGGGGGAAAACTGGAATGGTCGCTCATTGATTTTCACCGTTTGAAAGCACTTGATAATCGCTTTGACAATTTTTTCCAGGGCTCCATTTTTAAACCTTATCAGCAGCACTAGTAGCATGGAGGATTATGCAGTTTTAATCAGTAAAGATGAATGAATAAATAATAATAGACAATGCCTTTAATCATATTATGAATTGTTCACCACGGATTTGGCAACGTGCCAAGATTATTTCCCAGGGACCTGTTTATGGCACCAGTTCAGACACAAGACAGGGAAATTGACTCCCCCGCAAAATCCCACAAGCCAGTTTACTTTTCCATTGCTTGTCTCTGCTACATGCAAATTACGCTTCAATTACAGAAAGCACACGACCAAATCACACAAAATCTTAATTTGTGATTATATGCGCAGCAGCTTTACTTGGTTTTCTTGACACGCTATTATGGTAAAAGACAATAACACATACCAGTAAATACATCTCAGGCAACAAGAGACTATAACTACCGGTATTACATGTACTTTCAACTAAATATCAAGGTCTTCCATTTTCTAAAATTGAAATTTCATTTTTCTCTTTTTAAAAGTATTTTGTTTATTTGAATTCTTACAGTGCTGAAGGTGAAAATATCTCTCTGGCATGTTAAGAGTTAACTTTGTTCTGTATACACGCAGCTGTACACAGTTATTGCATTGTGTAATACCTGTTATGATTTTAATTGGTTATCGCCACCAGACCAAAGGACCGAGAAAACCAAGAATTAATCAAGTTTATGAAAATGATAGAAACAATTGCCCTTATTGCAAAATCTTACCGCATAAATTCACGGAGCTGCGGCTAGTATAGTCTGAATTCCAGACATCCGCCTCTGCTAAGCAGAGGCCGGCCATGAAGCGGTACAAAATTCATGTTACTGGTGCATTCAGTATGTCTGGCAGCCAGACTATAGCTAGCATCATTTCCATCTAGATATGCTTTCAGTGTGCATACATACGAGAAACATCAGGGGGTTTTTGTATTTTTTTTTGTATGAGAAACAAATATGAACAAGAGGTGAAAAGCCAACCAAAACACCAAGGTTCATAGCAACTCAACAAAACTACATGTATCACTATCAATGGGGGATATAAGGCACTGTATTTATGAATTGCCATTTTTTAAAGAAACCTGTATACAGCTCTTTAAAGGTTAGTGACAT
>JZLH01S0617813.1:7912-18706 GCA_001188425.1 Eucidaris tribuloides
GTGTGTGTGTGTGTGTGTGTGTGTGTGTGTGTGTGTGTGTGTGTGTGTGTGTGTGTGTGTAGGTGTGTGTGTTTGTGTGTGTCTGCCTTTGTCTGTGTGTGTGTGTGTATATGTGTGTGTGTGTGTGTGTGTGTGTCTGCCTTGTCTGTGTGTGTGTGTGTGTGTGTGTGTATGTGTGTGTGTGTGTGTGTGTGTGTTTGTGTGTGTCTATGTGTGTATGTGTCTGTGTGTCTGTGTCTGTGTCTGTGTCCGTGTCTGTGTCTGTGTCTGTGTGTGGGGGCGCGGGTGGGTGGGTGGGTGTGTGTGGATGGGTGGGTGTTATATACCTAAGCCTTTAAATTCCAGTATTATGAGAGTTGGCAAATAATGCATAGAAGTAACATTTGGCCTATAGAGTAGATTTTTAAATCATTAATCAAGTAAATCGTATTTATCTATGGTACCTGGTAGAAACATACCGTAACGAAACACGCCAATTATAATGTCATGCCTTAAATATATAATTCAAAAGTTCCCTGACATTGGAAGCCCTCTTGTTATCTTTTGATCACTTAATTTGACTTGCTGAAGGGTTTTCAAAATACGGCCCTTTTCCGACCTTGGCTGGATTAAAAACAAAATTAAATGTACTGTAAATTGATTAGCTTTAATAGGAACGCATTAAAACAATCGCCAATTAGACTTGCAACCAAATGAGCGTATAATTTCGTGTACAGACTAATCAAAAATGTTGTGTGATCATAGAAAGTGTTAGAGGAAGAAGATAAATTCATATCTTATAATAGTCTCAATATCTTCAAACATCTAAATCATCCAAACATGTCAATCAGAAAGTATTTGCATAACTGCATGCACAATCTGTCGAAGATGAAATAACGGAAAACAGTGTTTGATCTTATGAACTTCTTTTACTACCTATTATCTAAAATACCTAACCGTTTTATACGGAAATACGTCATTTTCTGATATCTTATGCCATTACGCAAAATCAATATTGATGCCAGTATTGCTTGTAAAGGATTCAATGATATTAGGTCAGAGGAACATGTATATAAATCATCTTTATTTCCTGAATCTTGCAAAATATATAAGGAGTACAAACAAAATATTGTACCTAGGTCACATCTGGAATGTAAAACAACATCTAAGATGACAAGAGGCAGGGTATATATATGTAAACAAAGAATACACGAATACATATAGAGACATACAGATAAACAGAAAAAAACATAGTATTTTAAGCATGTAGATTACTATAATGGTTGTATGAAATTACAAAAGGTTCTGAGAATACTGGCTAAAGTAAACATGATTCCTTAGATTTTAGATTATTATTAATTTTGAATGAATGCTGAAATGAATTTTATTTTCTACTTTTCTAAATATTACTTTTCTTTGAATTCATCATTGCTATTTTTTCAAAGTGTTTTGTAAGTTAACCGGGAAATTCGATAACATTCTTACAAGAAATTGGAATATTGAGCATTTTGAGTGTGTTACTGAAACAAAGAAAACACCTTTCCTCTTTCTTGATGCAGACCAAACCCGAGATCGTCCAACTCCACGTCGAGTCGACCGTGTCTTCGCGTTTTGCCAGCACGCTTGTTACGAGTCGACTGAAAAACGTCAACTGGGACACAGCGGAGGCGATCTTCACCATGAGACTGCCGAAAGACGCTTTCATCAGCGAGTTTTCGATGTAAGTTCGGAAGAATATAGTCCACCTTAAGGCCCTGTCACATATTAACGTTTAGAATCAACGTGTGCCCAGCGTATATGTTTTTCGTCGCAAAATTTTGGCAAAGTCCAAACACGCTCAAGCACGCTCAAGCGGCAAAAAAGGTGTGAAAACTATATTGACCAACGAATGAGGAACGAATGGTTATCGCATATCCAGCGTCCAGGTTACTAGTGACAGCGCTTGTGCAGCGTGGAATAATGAAGGAGCCACTCTAGGAGGATGTGACGTCAAGAAAAGAAAAGAATATCACTGTGCGTTAGCTATACTGTACGCACACGTTACTCTAACGGAGACTAGCGGCAAGAACGTCAGACAGGCGTGCTGCGAAAGCTGATGGAAGTTGATCAACACGTTGTCACACGCTCAAAATTTTGAACACGTCCAAAATCAAACGTCGGGCAGCAGCGTTCTTCAGCGAACCCCGGCGGCCCAGCTAACTAATACAACGTATGTCTACCATGTTAACAACGACTAACAACGTGCGCGAACGTGCACCCAAATTTTCGAACACGTTAGACACACGTTGACTCTACACGCTGATGTGTGACAGTTCCTTTATCCTTTGACGCTATGTGCGTTGAGCATTCGTTATGGCAACGGATGGGGTGGACGTGTTTTGAACGAACGGTGGATGATTAAGAAACGAACAACCAACGTGTGGAACGTTCAAACAGCGAATACTCAACGAATACATAGCGCACTGGTAAGCACGTTACCGCATGCTCAACATTTTGAACATGTCCGAAATAAGAAATCAACACCAGCGTGGCCGACGACCCTTGGGCGCACATCTAACGAATACAACGTATGTAAAGCGTATTACTAACGACTGAAAACGTACGGGAAATTTTCGAACACGTTAGGCACACGTTGGTTCTAAACGCTAATGTGTGACAGGGCCTTTAGCGAGGTTTGCCATGGACCATAGAATCCACCCATAATGATAAGACTACTTTTTATTTGGCAATTGAATTCCTCCAACTCTCGAGCAAATTCATTATCGGTCATTTATTGGATAATTAGTACGGAATACGCTGTAAAAACTGTGTTTAGGGATAAATGTTTTTCTTATTCTTGCTATTACTTTGTAAATATGTTCAGAGGCTAAACGTCGTGTTACAATTACTAACCATCGGCTCTCACATTTCTCAAGATTAATAAACTAAACATACATTTTCTAAACACATCTTTGCCATCGCTTCCTAAACACATTTTTTTTACATGCAGTACGAGGAAGAAGTACATACACACCAGTCCAAACGTGGTAGAAAAAATGATTGAATGTTAACTCTTTACACGCTGAATTAATTCTGAGGGAATAATTATGACGATTGTTATTTTGATATTTTTTTTCTAAACCGTGTTTTCCTTATTGCACTATTGAAACTGTTATTTATTCTATAGATTTTGCTTAAGCACTATGGCCATTTGTTAGCTTTTCTAATAAAAATGTAATAGAGAAAAATAATTATAACGATTGTTGAATTTGATAATGTGCAAAATAATATGCAAAATTGCAACATTCGCATGAAAAGGATTGATAAGTCCTAATACTCTACACATGTTTACAGAGTGAACAAGAATGTGTTTAAAAAAAGGTGTTTGCTCGCTAAACCTAATTCTTACAGTGTAGTCAAAATGCAAAATATCTCAGTAGTAATACTCCAAGAGAAGAAGGATATTGATATTTGCTCGATAGTTAGGGGAATTGAATTGTCCAATGTCTTTTGCATAACCTATAAGGAGATTGCCTATGGATGGGAATGCACTGTATTTTTAACGTTTGGCGAAGAAGTTTATTAAAAGGTCTTCGTTAAATGAGAACGTTGGGAAAAATTATCCAACTCTGGTCATTCATTACCTTGTTGTGAGTTTCTCAACAAGAAGATATATCTTGAGATTTCTACAAAACCATTAAAATAATGCCATTGTAATCCTTTCACTTGCTGTGTTACAGTGAGCTTAACAGAAAAATGGCAATGTGATTTTAAAAAATGACTAAATTCATTGATGCTCTTTTCACTTTCGTTTGTAATTCTGTTTAATTTTTTAATAAGCCAAACTTGGTGTCTAAACTAATTATAAGTGCTTAGTGAAGAACAAAAAGAAAATGCAAAACTTTGGAATGTTGTGTTTCCACTGGTATATATACATAGCTATCACACATGAATTAATCATCCTGCCAAATCTTAATTCTAACACATTCTTTTTGCTATTCTTTATACTTTATTTGCGGGCGTCGTATAGGACTATCAAGGGCGTTGTCTATCATTCTGAAGTGCTGCCAAAGCAACAGGCACAAAGGGAATACAACGAGGCAAAGGCCAAAGGTCAAACCGCGGGTCAGGTCAAACAAAGGTAAGATATAAATTTAGATTATGAAACACTGCTTAGGGAATATGAAATATGATGTAGGAAATACAATATTGTACGAAAACATACACAGTGAAATGTTAAAATCATGACATATGGAATTTAATCTGTGAAACATGAATATTCAATATGAGTGCAAAAATTATGACAAATGTGAAATGTGATTTCTTTTGTAGAATACGAACTATGTAACACATTGCCATTAATACAATTCTGAAATGATATTTAATATACATTTATAATCAAAGTAAGAAATGAAGCTTTTGAAATACGAAATATGAAGTACATATATAAACGAGTATACAAAATTGAAATATGAAATACTTAATATGATAGTCTAGGCGATCGGTGCAAAATATGGCTAAAATTGTTCAGTTAATGATAAAAGTACGAAATTTGGCACAACTATATTTAGGCCTATACTGATTATTTTCATAGGTGGAGCCAACGGATACGGCATGTTTCCAAGCAACGGTTGCTAAGAAACTTATTGACCATAGCAACGAGCCATTTAAGCATATCTTATCCATTTTGAAAGGATGATGCTATATGTTTTAGCATCAAAACTATCTAAAAACATGATTCGAAGCCACCACTGTAAGTGTCAACAGAAAAAAACAGTATTTGTTTGTTGCTAGGCAACAGATATACCATAAAGTATATCTTAATTGTTTATTTGTAAAATGTTTCAACCTAACAATTGCAGCAGAGATGTATTCGGGTGTATTATAATTTGTACAGATTGTCATCGATCGATGTTAATTGACAAATAACGCAATTTATTTAATTGCTTAGTGACCTATTTACCATAGCAGCAAGCTGTTTACATGATGAGAACAATCCCGGCATATGGGATCCATTAAATTCAAACAATTTTCTTATGAAAAGAATGCATATCTTCTGGAAAGAGTGAATGTTATGGTGCTTTATATACCATACATCAAATTAAGCAATTTGTTGGGCAATACATTTATGAAAACAACCAGCTGTTTTTGGTCTCAACAATAAATATTCTCACCATAAACAGTCTTAAGTCATTAGTTTCAGGCATTGTAACAATCTCCTGTGCATGTGCAATAAACAGTGCATTTGAAGTGCACTCATAAACATTTGCTTTGTCTACACCTGCTCCTACATGGCACTCCAGCAGCTCTGGGCAGGATATATTGTTCACAGGGGCCTCCACTGTTTTAGGCAAGTCTATCTCCACACAGAAGAGGAGGGCAATTGGCGGCATGACGTAGTAGCAGGTCCCCAATAGTGCCCACCTTGCAATGCTACCCTCCTGATAATGTTGCTGTAAGGCAGCCTTGATGGGAGGAAAAGCCGACATCTGACGTCCTTTTCGTGTGAATACAAGCTTTCTAACAGAGGAGGATGGTGAAATATTCTAGAATAGCCTCAGTCTCTTCAAATACTTGTTTTGGTGTACTGTGCAGCTCATAGAAGGCTCCAGGGAGTTCGTCATGTGTCTAGCTCCCACACTTCCCATGCTGTCTTCTTTCCAACTTAGGCAAATAGGACATGGTGTCCCAGAGCGTGAAAACATGGGATACTGGGAATACCGATGATTTTTGTGGACCAAGTGAGACACTATCTTATGAGCTGGGATGTAGTGAAAGTTCTTGGCACTTCCGAAAGCAGGCAAGAAGTGCAGACTTTCTAGCTGCTGTTCAGGTCACTGCTGGCACACCTTTATCACAATCTATGGTCTGATCAAAGATCTTGTGAAAGCCCTGTCTGACGGCATTAGCAACATGTACCATGATCTTGGAATTTCCTTCTTCATGATTGCAGGGAGTACTGCTGGATGTGTCTTGTGCAGGTAAACATAGTACACTTCACCATCATTAACAACAGGAGGTTTTCTACTGATGCACTTAACAGTAATGCATCATTAAGAAGTTTGAGCAATTCCATCTTGTTGCCATTCAAGCGAAAGGAAAACTGTTGCGAGATCTTTAGCACGGGACTGGACACCTCAACATGGCTACGTTGGCTAGGTCCCATATGCTTATTCTCTGGTCTGTGCCTTTAGACGGCTGTCAAGTGTTGATACCAGAAACTATATACTCGCTGAGTATTGTGTTGCTTTTTATGATATGTGGGACAAACATATCAGCAGCACAGTTGCCAAATATCTTTCAATGTCCAGTTCTAAGAACGTTCACGACAACATCATCCATGATGATCACATCCGTCTCTGGCCTTGAATCACATGAGGACTTGACATGTTGTTCAAGACACCCCATGAGATCCAACTTATTCCCCAGATGTAACTGTCCATAGAAAGAGAGAGAGGTGGAAATGGATGATTTCATGGCTGAAGAAATTGTCTTTTCCTCATCTCTTGTTTGGCATGCAAAATACCGTCTTGCAAAAAAGGGGATTATTCACTTTTGAGAAGTTTGGCCCATGTCTCTGCTTTCTTTGAACCATGTTCTTGTTCGTTGAGCAGTACGACTTTGTTCCTAGTGATGGTTGGTATTATTGGTTTGATGTTGGCGCGGAGTCATACTCTTCTTGATTGTATTGTGGTGAGCCACTCAGCTCGTCTCCATGATTTCCAAATTCAAAAGGAGTGCATTCCATACCCACAACCGAGTTTTATGTCATCCTTTTGTAATCACCCCAGCTTTTTTCCCATTATCATTTCCATCTTTCTTAATGGCTGTTGTAATGACTGAGACTCTTTTCTTCTAGTTGGATCCATTCTTTTTAGTTTGATATCGTTGTGTGTAATATGTTGTGGCTCTCAAATCTCAGTTTCTCGACATTATCTTACAAACTGAGCTACATTCCTGGCGTGTATAAAACCCTTTACAATAGTAACGCAATATGTAATGAAATACGTTACAATGTCAAGTAAAATTGGTCTGCAAACATCAAATTTGCATGGTTGCCAAGAAAAATATGTTGCCTAGCAACTGTTTCTATGATATGTACATTACGATTGCTCCAGAGTGGTGTTGGTATGAAGAGTGAAGCTGCAGATATTGAAATACATTAAAATTGTTCGGTAAAATTGGTCTGCAGGTATCTTGCATGTTGGTTGCTATGGAAAATATGTTACTTAGCAACCGTTGCTAAGCTGTACACAGTTTGCGTTGGCTCCACCTCTGAAAATGTTTAGAATGATGTGAACTACATGTGTGCCAATTTTCATGCTTTTATCATCATCTGAACAATTTTCGCACCGATCGCCTAGACTATGAGTGTGAAAACTGAAGTATGGATTTGGAATTGTGGAATTTGAAATAAGGAGGATCAAAGTTGACAAATGTATTGAAATACGTCATAAAATACAGTTTATTCAGGTAATCAGCAATCCCTTTTTTCTTATTTCCAAAAGTTCTTCCGACACAACGAAGTTTGTAGTCTCCGTTTCCGTGGCGTCTCACTCTTCCGTCCTCTTCAATCTCACGTACCAGCAGCTACTGCGACGAAAAGACGGCCATTTTGAACATCGCATCAACATTCAACCTGGACAGGTAATGTATTTGTTCTACTACTGATTATCGATGCTTATTATAGCAGTATCCAGATTTGATTCAACGTTTCAAACGTTAATTAAACTATCACCCATTTTAATTCTGGTGCAATTTATAGATTAACCAATTTACCCGTAAAATGATCCAGCACCTACTGCGACGAAAAGACGGCCATTTTGAACATCATATCAAGATTCAACCGGGACAGTTCAAGCTTGTACACATTGGGTCATACCCTAGCTCTTAAAACAAAAGAATTAATGATTTTGGCCTTATCACGAGTGAATTCAAAGTGAAAATAGTAAAATTTAGAGAATTAATGACTTTGCCATTTCAGGGGTGAATTTCAAGTGAAAGTAAATTTCAGTTGCATGTACCCTTTACCTGTTTACTGAGTCACACCCGCCATAGACTCACTCCACGTGAGCCTTGCAAATACTCCGTGAAGAGTAAAATCACAGAGATTTTCTTTCAAATCTCTCAGATTAATTAATTAGAACAGGAACTTACACTCAAAATTCACTTCTTATCTTCTCAATTCCTAACCTGTTCATTATATTCCTTTCAGGGAGAATTCAAATGCCCAATGATGTTTGTTTGCATGGTCTTTATCTAAATAAAGTCTTCCATACTTTCAAGTTGAAAGGACTCCCCCTTAAAAAAACAAAAAAAAACAACAACAACAAAAACTATAGCATTTAATCATATCCGTATATGAATTGTTGATAAGAAATCTCGGATAAAAACGTGGTCTTTCTTTCAAATCGTTCATTTTGTTAGGTTGATTAACTGGCGTCATCTATCAATACATCTATCTTTTTGTCTGTATTTCTATCTACATGTATCGATCTATCTTAAAGCCTTCATTCCTCCGCGATATGGAAAACGGAGAAAAATCACGGAAATGGGAAGTGTAACGCGGAAAACGGGAAATCATAAAATGCTATGAAGTAATAACCTGAAAATTGGTAGTAAATTACAAAATAAACAAATATGTCTAAAATCATTATTCAACTAATAATACCATAACTTTAATGACCCTTAACAAACCCTTCTGCAGGCCCCTCTGCCGGCCGTCTTTCTTACTACCATGATTACGGTTGTTCCATTTCACCGAGGCTGAGTCATTCAAGTATCATGCAATATATGGCGTTTAATACGTAATTTTTTAGTGACGCGGAAAATCGCGGAAAACGGAAAATTTGAAAAACGGAATTTTGATTTTGTAAAACGGAAAAATTGAGGTCTTAATCCATCTATCCTTCTCACTCTCTCTCTCTACACATATATATATTTATCCATCTATCTTTCTATCTATCTCTCTATCTATCTATCTATCTATCTATCTATCTATCTATCTATCTATCTATCTTATGTATCTTTCTATCTTATCTTCTTTCTATATCTATATGTCTGGTCTCTAAAACAGATTGTCCCAGATCTTCGGGTGGACGTCCACATCAGTGAACCACAGGGGCTGAAGGAAGTCGATGCCTCTTGGGAGATGGCTGACGAAACGGAACAATTCAAAATGAACGCCATGACAACCATCAACACCAAGTCATCAGGGAGTACTGCGCATGTGCATTTCTGGGCGAACGGACAGACAGGAACGGTGGTGGAAGGTCCGATTGTGGGAGAGTTAGTGGTCCAATACGATGTTACACATGGCGAAAAGGCAGGGAATATACAGGTATGCCCACCCCCCCCCACCCCGACGTTCACACACAAACACACTCATATACACACATAAACTTCCCTGGTCTGTGGGCCGCATGCGCACGCGTACCACTCGTGTGAGTAAAAGGGGGTCATTTTTGGCCCGGCTGAAATTCACCAAGAGATGCTGAAATACGGCAGGGGTTCTTTTCGTAGAATTAATTTTGAATAGTTCAAATAGGGTGGGGTTAAAAGATTTGCTATGGGAGGGGGGACTTTAGACTCCGTACTCGACTTCGTGAGCCTAAACCCGCCGTAATAGGGGATGACATATCAATTTCTTAACAACAGAAATGCTCCTCTTTTGCGCAGAGAAATAAGAGGTTATAAAGGCACTGGTCATGCACTACTGACCTCACGCCGCACTGTGTAGAGCGTGTCTATTGTTTACATTCATTCACACTCCAACGCATAATAATAAAGGCTGCGAAGATTTCTGACTGAGAGAAAATGGTGTCTGTGGTGGTTTTTTGCCAATTCCGCGGGCCTTCTCCTAGTCAATAAAATTTGATTTTTATATTTTTAGAATCCTCAGGACTTTTCGCCTTTTACAAACACTCATCGTCAATATATTTATAGGTAGCGCGTTTTCATTTTATGAAGCGGCAAAGTCAGAAAATAAAACGGAGATCTTCCACGAGATTTTTTTACCAAAAAGGAAGTCTTTAGACTCAATTCCGCGGGTCATAACATTGACTTCGGTCACATATTTTGATCTAACCTTAAAAAGAAACCTTCGATTATCCTAAATCTCGTGTCAAGTATATAAAGCTTGTAGATTTGTTACAATGGCAAAAAATGTGCCAAAAACGGCGGTTTTAGTTCCAGTTTACCATTGTGTTGCAAAACTCTAGACCATAAAGAAAGTACAAGATCGCTTAGAAATTGATATGTGATAGAGCCAAAGCTAGGGGTCCAATATCATGGAAAATACCAGGGGAAATCCCCGAAATAGGGGGTGACAAAATACACCAATACCCGAGGAATCGTCAACCATAATCTTTCAACATCTAGGTATGGGCACTGGCCTCGACCCCTGATATAACAAATCAGGGGAGGGGGAGGGTAATGAAATAATAACATTTTTTGTTTTGTTTGTTTGTTTGAAAAGATTTTATTTACTGCATTTCATATTATTTTTCTCGTAACAATAACAAAAATAATAATTCATGAATTATATACTACACATGTAAATTTATATTACAAATATTTGATTCACGGAATATTGTCATAATACAAAGTAAATGAATTATACATATGTATATAAGAAGTGATACGAGAAATAATAGATATATAATATATTTATATGACCGAAATTTTGATAACACTTCATTGGGTCCCCCGCAAATCCCATTTTGGAAACCGTGGGGCGGGGACACAGATTTCTGCGGAACAGCCGAGAATTATTCTCGTTCATTCTGGGGGTGGGAGTCCAGGGGCAAACGCCTGACGAATTTATTTTTTTTTTTT
>JZLH01S0617815.1:7724-17724 GCA_001188425.1 Eucidaris tribuloides
GGACGATAGAAGGTATGTGAAGTCATCACGTCTGGCACATGCACACTTCTTGCTTGCAGGAACTGTCGTTTGTTATGTATTGTTTCTTAAAATGTCTATTACATGTATAATCGTTTTTGGTAATGAAATTGTTTTCATATGCAGGTAATGATTCACATTAAAGAAAACCAATATGTTTTAATTACCGATTACTTTGAAGAATGGAACGAAAATAGACAAGTCTGAGTACCGGTATTCATTATATTTTTAAATCACTTTTACAGTAAATTGGCCATAACTAAAGGAAGTGATTCTTTCACGGTTGGATCGCATAGCTGAGGTGATGGAGGAAATGGCGGCATCGGATAAGACTTTCTTGTACATGCTACTCGCTGATGTAGCGAAGAAAAACCCTGAAGCAAGTATTCGTCGTTGTATCTTAAATATATGTGTCTTTGCATTATACTTATAAAGAAATCAAATGCAAATATTCTGCGGGGGATTTTAATCCTGGCAGCAAACTTACGAGATTATTTTGACCATAATAATTTGAAAACTGTTACGTCAGTGAAAATATTACGTTTCCATTACGTAACTCCAGCTACATGTATTTCAAAGTGTCCTCTGCTTTGTATTAAAATCCTTCATGCATTAATTATTATTGCAAACTCCACTTCCGATTATAGCTGGTAAGGACCGACCATGTCTTGAACATGCCTCAGCCTCATATCCGGGTTGTTGAGCAATTAAGGAACCAATTTTGCAAAAGCGACCTTGCAGCTCCTGGAGATCACAGGGCCGAGCCACACACATGCACACACCTTGTCCTTTAAGTAGTCCAAGAGGAAAAACAAATTGTAATGGTGTTAGGACTGATCATCTCGGTGGCCATTCAATGTCATGGTTGAGGGCACAACTCTCACTCCAAAGAGTTCTCTTAGTCGATTACGATGACGACACATAGAAGAACATGGAGAGGGAGAAACAGTTATTATGAGGAAGAAGAAAAAGAAAAAGAAGAAGAAGAAGAAGAAGGGGAGGAGGAGAAGAAGAAGAAGAAGAAGAAAAGGAAGAGGTAGAGGGTGAGGAAGGATAAAGGAGGAGGAGGAGAAGAACAAGGGTTAAGAAGGAGAATTAAGAAAATTAGGAAGAGGAAAACAGTTGTCACAAAATTGTATAATTCACTGTTATATTTTCAAAACGAATTGCAGGCCATGGGCTGTTTCGTTGATTTAATGATGGAAGATATTGCGAACCCAGCCCTGGGAGCTGCGTGCTTCATAGTGGTAGCCGAAGTGTCTGACCATATTCCAGAAAAGTTCATCAAACATGTCGACAGGTGCGTGGAAGTTTGGGAACAAACACCGCATACTGTATCTTACGCCTGCAAGACCCTCGCAAATGTTGGACGGATCAATAAGGTAAATATTCAGATGAGAATGATGCAATTATACAATGTCAAAACATTCGAATAAATATGTTATTGTAATCATTACAAATACTACACATGTATTTGAAACTGAAGTTCCCGTGTATGATTAACGATAAAAGATTATGTTTATTATTGATAATTTACTACAAGAGAAAATAAAAGTCCCCTTCAACATCAGTGTTCCAGTCAAGGATACATTGCCAACTAGATACACTTGAATCTAAAAGCCAACTGCTTTTAAAATAAAATCGCTTTCGAATTGGCAACTGGCTCCAATTACCAACTGGTTCGAAATGACATCAATTGTCAGTGGTTCCAATTGGAAACAATTACCAACTGATTCCAAAAGAGACAAATTACCAACTGATTCCAAATAAAACCAACTATCATGGGGTTTTGAAACCAATTGCGAACTGGTTCCAAAAGAAATGAATCGTTCACTAGTTCCAACTGAAATCAACTGGGACGGTTCAGAGGTTATAAATTCGGTTAACCCATTAAAGTCTGCATGGTCCGAAGTCCATAGACCTCAGAGCATCATCAGCAACAGTAAAAGGCTGATCTGTTTTCAATGGTGATTTGTTTTTCAAACGTCTCAAAGAAATGGAATGAAGTACATGTTTATCTGAAAAATGGATGAATTGATTGCTCTGAAGATGACTGCACTGCTAAATGATTTAATGAACTGGTCGTTCATTTTTTTATTTTGCTTTTTAGACACAAGCAGAGCGCTGCCTCAAGATCATGTTCGGAAAGATGGACACGATCGATCCCATTTGGATCTGCGGCATTCTGATGGAAGCCAAGAGGATCGGTCAGGCACAGAAAGAATCTCTTCAGCCGTACAGGGAAACGATCGAAAGTCTGAAGACTTGTTCGCAAATGGGCGTACCAGAAACGGTGCAAGCCATTATCGATTTCCTGGACGATAGAAGGTATGTGAAGTCATCACGTCTGGCACATCACACTCTTGCTTGCAGGGAACTGTCGTTGTTATGTATTGTTCTTAAATGTCATACATGTATATCGTTTTTGGTAATGAAATCTGTTTTCATATGAGGTAATAGATTCACATTAAAGAAACCAATATGTTTTAATTACCGTATACTTTGGGAATGGAACGAAATAGGACAAGTCTGAAGTTACCGGTATTCATATATTTTAAATCACTTTTAACAGTAAATTGGCATAACTAAAGAAGAGAACTTCAGCCGTGAATTCGTTATATTTATGGAGTAAATAAGAGTTGTTGTGCTCCATTATAAAGTAAAGTAACATCTATCAAACCGTTTAATCGAACTCTCATATACATAATCATCCCATCTTTCCTGCATCATTCAGTTTGCAAGGACTAAGCGAAGAAGTCGCCGAGCAGCGAGAAGACATCGACAACCTTGACACGCGGGTTACGAACACGGAAAACGATGTCAAGATACTTGATGAAACGGTGGCCCAACACGGCGATGAGATCCAAAATGTGAAGACCGACGTCGCCGAACAGGGAGAAAAATTGGACGAGTTGAAAGAAGTCGTCGATGAGACCGTAGAAAAAGTAGAAGAAATCGATCATAAGGTGACTACCAGCAATATTATCACAATATATTTATTCGCGTAATTCGAATAATTCGATTCGATTAAGTTCCATCAGAGGATGAATCAATAATGCTATTCTATGAAAAAATACGAACTTTCTTATTGTCGAGTACTAGTAAATGGCACTATGATAATTGTTAGTATCATACTATTTTTCGTATTTAAAACTTAAACATCGATAAGTGATAATAAATTTAGAACACTGGAAATCGCCAAGCTATGATCTAGCTCAGAGAACGTCTTACTTTCTTTGGACAAGGACACGTCTGATCATTGGTGCAAAGAGGAGTGATAGGCAGCTTGGTAGAGAAACCAAAGATAATTAACTTAGATGGACGATAGAAACCTTAATAAGCAATGACTGTTGGGTGAACCATAAATGAAACTATATAAACATCGTCACTGGTGGTTACTTATGTTCAAACAACGTCAACCTTTTGACTTGCAGACGATCACAAATGCACCAAAGTGGTCCCGTGATGTTTCAAAACTGCTGAATCCAGAACACGAACACGACTGGCGATTCCTTGCAGTTCGGCTGGGCTACTCCGGCGAGGATATTCGGAATTGGGCTCTGTCTCCGGATCCGACAATGGCGATTCTGGCTGAGTGGTACACCACTCATAAAAGCAGCGATGCGACTTTCGCCATTTTGACAGCCCTGGAAGACATGGGACGAACCGATGCCGCTGAGATCATCACGCAATCACTGGAAGAAGCAGGTGTGCAAACTAAACTAAACTTTGGAAGTTGTGAAATCTAACAGAGGTTCCATAGCAATTGAAATAGATGTGATTTTGAAAGTACCATAATAACGCCATACAGTGGAGGCGTCGTGGCGTAGTGGATAAGACAAAGGTTTCTCGACCTAGAGATCCCAGGTTCGAATCCCGTCGCGGCATCTGTGTCCTTGGGTAAGACACTTCATCTGCAATACCCCTCGCCATCCAGGAGTACAAATTGGTACCTGAGAGGACTAGAAATCTCGTTGGAGGCAAAATTGGCTTGAGCGCTTTAGTGGCACCCGGGCTAGGAATACTCCCAGGGAGTGGAGGTGGTGCACACCTGTGCAGGCGTGATACAGTCTGATGATCAGGGAGGGTAAAGTCATGAGAGAGTGCCTGCAAGCGCTGATCCAAGAATATAAACCACCAACTTTACCTTTACAACAGCGGTAAGCGTTACCCCGAAAGGAAACCATTAGCCCTTCCCTTGGCCCTTGCCTCAGTAATAGATCAATCAACATTTTCTTTCACATAGATATATAGAAACTGAAGAAACTCAATAATTATAGTATGTGCCCTTGTTTCTAGAGCTAGATTCATTTTGCTTTTAGAACAAGAACAAAACACAAATCAATGACGATGATGCCCCTTTTAATTGATATTCCCATTGTTTTAGAATTTGATGGTTCCTCAAGCACCATCGGATGCATCTGAGAAGCCTCCTGCAGTTTTCTTGAGCTATCAATGGGATCATCAACCGGAGGTAAAGGCCATCAAGAAGCACATCGAAATGGCTGGCTTTCCATGCTGGATGGATATCGGGCAGATGGGAGGTGGAGACCAGCTTTTTGCTCGCATCAGCCAGGGAATGAGATCATCCAAGTTAGTGCTCTGTATGGTGACAGAGAAATATTCACAATCAGAAAACTGTAACAAAGAGGTAAATAAAAAATCACAGGGCTCGTGAAAGGCATATGCTATAAGCAGAATGGCGTTAACACTGAACTGCTGCTAACCTGAAGATAACATTGAACTGCTGCTAATCTGAAGATATGTTGTCTAAACTTCAGCTATTTGGACTTGATAGACTGAGGAAAGGATCTTAATAGATCACAATACCTTCATTTCAAGTGCAATCAGCCAATGGTGTTCAAGTAACAGGCCAAATAATGTTAACACCCTTCTGCTTAGAGCATATGCTAACGCCCTTTTATTAGTCGGGCAAAAAATGTCCAGATGTGTTGAAAATACAAGTTTATAAAAATATCCCCAAAACACTGATTTGAAATAATGATAGAAAGTTTTCAGAATTTTTCTGTTATTACGGGAATTTGATCTTTGTGTATCACAGGTGAATCTAGCAAATCTGCTGAACAAACCGATCATCCCTATTCTCATTGACCGAACACCTTGGCCACCAGAGGGTGCCATGAGTATGCTATTTGCACAACTGCTTTACATCCAGTTCTACAACAACAAGGAGTACGTGAGTGGAGAAAAGTTCTGGGACGATGCCAAATTTTCCGAGCTGCTTGGACAGATTTCCTATTATGCTAATCCGGATCAAGACATGATCACCGATGGTGAATTTTGTTCTTTAAATATTTATTAATATAAACTTTTTTCAAGCAATTAATTGACAGCATATATGATCAGAAAATTAATGTTAAGTAGTCGATAATTTGACCCCATTGTCAAAACAAAAAGTTGTTAATAACAAGTCAACAAATTGATGTACACAATGTCTTAGAATTAAGTTAGGCATGCCCTTAAGTCTACCTTACTCCTTGTCTGTTAATTTCCATTTTCTTAGAATATCGAAACTGGATTCCCCAAGTAGAAGATGCGCCTGCAGTAGTCAAGAAAGCCTCGGAAGAATCGAAGAATACACCAGCTCAGCAACAAAACGTAACCCAGGTAACATTTTGTGATATACTTTGTTTCATGAATTAGCTACAATACAGAGACAAAGGCCTATAGTCCTACAGAATTCAGTGTCCATTAATCATAAAGAAAAATCTCAGAGGGAACAGAGTTAAAAATACTTTTGGAACAGATTGATTACTGTCACTAAGAATTTGCACCGTCCATGCAATAATTTATGACCACTCTGCTAAATTATTACAATGTCATAGTGTGTTTAGTGGGATGACACTGTAGTCTTTCCATCTTTGTGGTAAGTTTGATACATGGCCTCTTATCATCTTCCCGTTGTGATATTTTAACCGAGGGCGCCAACCGCTTTCCAAATATTGGGGTGGGGTGGTGGTGGTGGTTTTGGGGGGGGGGGGGGCAAGTACCGGAACTATCAAAGCTCTGTGCCTCAAACTAACATTTCAAAATGAAATAAAGGAAAATGGCAAGATTAGAAGAAATCCTTAATGTGTTGGCATTACCATATTAATGTTTCAATTGTCTTGACAGGATTCTGGGGAGCCTCCAACTGTTTTCATCTCCTACCAATGGGACAAACAGCCGCAAGTTAAGAAACTCTTTTCTCGGTTGTCGAGTATTGGATTTCATTGCTGGCTGGACATCATGCAGATGGGAGGGGGTGACCCACTATACTCGAAGATCGACAAGGGAGTACGGAATGCCAAGGTAAGTTTAGCAAAGAATCAACCCTGACAAATGTAAGGCAACAGGTTTCTCTTTATTGAAACGCTGTTTTCTGTTACAGATGCAAGTTCACAATGACCACAGTTTAAAAAATGTGAGCTACATAATTCTCCATACTCTAAGTGTCTTTGATAACGTTTCAAAGTGAAGCACTGAAAACAATGAATTTCAAAATGATTAATTTGTGCTTTAAAGGTGTGAAAATCTTTGAGTATTCAGATTGATCTGATTCATCTTGCCCATCTCATCCCATAAATTACTGTGTGTACATCTAGGCTGTTTTATACTCCATCGCAGTAGTAATTCAAGGATGCTTGTTTTTTCATGCATATCTTGCTAGTGACAACATAATTTTGCAAACTTGTGTAGTATTGGATGTTTATTTGTCGATTTAAGCACTACTATTTAGCTCAGATATGAAGGTTTGATACTTTTTTTAAGCTCCACAATCTTACCGTAGGTCTTTAAGATAGCATCAACGGAGTGGTTACTTTGCGACGGATTACTTTATAAGAGAACCTCGGTTCGAATCCAACCACGGTGTTAGTTTCGTTTTAAGTCCCTTCGTCTGCAATACCTCTCTCCTCCCAGGAGTTTACGTAACAGGACGAGAAATTATATTGAAATAAAAATGGCTGCAGCGCCTTTGTGGTAGCCAGGCTAAGGACATGGTCATGTGGTGGTTGATGTATATAGTTTTGTGGGGTCAATTTAGCTCCAATAATCACAGTAATATACTCAGTGAAAATCCTCAGAAAATGAACATTTTGAATCTTGTCCTTGTTTGTCCGTAGGTCGTTGTTTCATGTGTCACTGCAAAGTACGCACTCTCCGCCAACTGCCGTCGCGAAGTCAGCCTCTCAGACGCCCTGCGCAAGCCAATCATACCTATCCTACTAGAAAAGATGACGTGGCCACCTGAAGGTCCAATGAGCATGACGCTTACTCAGCTCCTGTATATTGACTTTACTCTTGAAAGTAGCCAATCCAGTTTTGACGATGAGAAGTTTGTGGAACTTCTTCAGAAGATAATGGAGCACACGCCACCGACTTTGACACCTGATGAAGAGGAGGCCAAAGAAGAAGCGGAGAACGAAAAAGAGGTAGAGAATGGTTCGAAAACAGACGTTCAAGAAGCTGTTAAAACGGAAGATAAGACACACCAAGGCTCACCTGCAAAGCAGGCTGAAAGAACTGAAACTGGAGAGACGGGTGCAGCAGTAGAAGATAATTCAGAGGCAACTGTAAAACAAGACGACGTGACATCCTCCAAAAGTGAATTACCTGATGGCAAGGAGACCGGAGAGGTTGTAGATACAGAAAACGAAAAAGAGGCTGACGCTGCGACTATAGAGGTATCAAGTGATGGAAAAGATACGCCCGCAACTGAGACAAAGCAAAATGTCGAACTGGCTGCTGATCCTTTACCACCACCGTCCAAACCATCACAGCAAACCCAAAGGCAAGAAGGTCCAGTGGCCTCAGAAGCAGTGAATGATATACACTCACAACCGTCAGCTCTCGCTAAAAGCTCTCCTTCTACTTCTGCAGACAAAAGGATAAACAAGAAGTCATCCACGTGCCTAATCCTCTGAGTGTGTACCTGTAAACCATTGCAGCTGAATGTTATTAACAATCATTTCTAAAAAAAAAAAACACCTTTTAACATTGTGGAAAACCCATTAGAAATTGTCACACTCTCTGACCTACATGATAGTGCATGAATGGACAAATAAACACCCTAGAACACAAAACTTTAGACACTTAAACTGCAATTAGCAAAATATGTACACATAAATATTGGTACATGAAATATTGTCCTTCAGGGACAAAATTCTATAATACAGCAGTTTATTGGGGAGAACCTGGATGGTTGCTCATTGATTTTAAATTGTTAACAGAACTTAATGGTCGTTTTGAACTGCAATCTTTCAGGGCTTCATTTTTAAACGTTATCAGAGGCACTAGTAGCATCGAGGATCGAAAGATCCATATGTAGCTCAAATTTGTAATATTGGAAATATTGTAAATTGATGCCTTTAATGATTGAAGAAATATCAAACTCTGTACAGTTATATTAACAGACAAAATGTCTCGAATGAAATTAAATTGTGTTTACAGAGCGGAATCTTTCCAAAGTTATTAAAGTGAATACCAAAATGCATGGCTGAAAAAATTGCCTATGACAAACGAAGGCGTCCATTGCACTAACCGCTGAGAATAAGATAGACGATGACCAGCATGGTCTAAGACTTACACAGCAGTAGGAGCAGGACCCGGTCAGGAGGCGACCTGAGACCCCAAATTTGACTCTGCTCTCAGTATCAGTACGACTTCACTTTTGAAACTGAATCCCCAAAGAGACGACCAATACTCGTAGTATCTCATTCAATAGGTTAGGCCTATCTAGAATCTAACTTTAGTCTAGGTTATAGTACTAGGCTCAACTAACTTAGATATGGCTACGCCAATTGTAACTAAAAATGATAAACTCAGGCATGGCACCCAAATACTAGTAGCCTACATAGATACTGAGAAAGACTTATCAACCTTGTTGGGTTTTCTGCTGATAGGCCAGCTAGCTATAGCTTAGCATTTGAATCTATAAGCTAAGACTTACGATCTTAATCGTCTTGTCAACATATAAACTCGCTTACTTTCACTATGCCTGAATGGTGCTCTTCAAATAAAAACGTAAAAAGTGTGTGTGTCACAAACAAAAACAAACATTGTCTATTTTTAAGATTGTTCAACGTTTTCGCTTTTCTCAACACTTTATGGACACATGGTATTGTATGGTTTTATTTACAGTGGATAGGTGACATTTCACTAGTAATTGGCAACCTTGTATTTTTATCTTAATCTGATAACAATGGAAAATATTTAAAATAATATTACGTCAGTTCAGTCTCTCGAAAGATTCAGTTACAATACCGCACGGAATAACTCGTGCACGCGTGAATAACGCATACATATTGGGACTAATATTGAAACTGAAACAATCCTACGCTAGGCTGGCGGCCGGGTCTAGCATATTATAAAATAAAATAAAAATGTTGTGAGTTTGTTATGATTGCTTACTTTGACATTCCAATGGTAATCATACTAATAATCAATTTATCAAAACTTACTCTATCACTATCAAAATTCACTTCAATGTACACCATGAAGAAGAAATTTATTTGAACCCTCACTCGAATCTCCTTTCAAACTGATTGCAATCACTTAAGATCGAACTAGTCACACTTATGTTTAAAAAAATATTAGAACATAATCATTTTACTATATAATGTGGTTGTAAGATGGTCTTTATCCTTCACACTACGCTCGTCTTTCAAAATTGTTTATACACTTTAAAAATGGGCCACCTAGAATTGTGTTCAAGATTACAGAAAGCAAGGTTGACAGTGTTCAAAATCTGGACACCATTTGACTGACAAAATGTATAAAAATATTAAAGAGGGAAAATGCATTTTAAAACATGAATATATATCTCTTCTAAGGTAAAAATAAATGCATTTTCAGGACATTTCTAAAAAACATTATTTTGGGAAAACCAATCAAGCTATAGGCCTGAATATCTAATCAATTATGCCCCTTATATTTTTCCATAAGTGATTAGATTTTTGATAGCCTGCATAGTTTTTTCAAA
>JZLH01S0617823.1:11079-28364 GCA_001188425.1 Eucidaris tribuloides
GGTGCGTATAGCAGGCCGTGTGGAGAGCGACCCCCCCCCCCCGGGATCTTCCATTTACAATTGCCATATCTAAACTTTTACATATTTCAAGCAAATTATTACCATTATTATTAACCCTTTGCAAGCGAATGTAGCAATTGTGCACAATCGTACAATTAAATTGAACAATTGTAATAATTATTTTTCTTCTTCAATTTGTACCGGAAACACTAGAAAAAAAATAGTGTTCTGAAGTAACATCTGTAGAAATATTACCATTCCCAATACCGCAAATAAGGACAGCTAAATTCTATAAGAAAATATGAAAAGACTCAATTGTCATTATTATCAACTCAGAATAAATTCAGCGTGTAAAGAGTTAACCAGTGTATCCATGTTACGACGATATGTGGGTACACATGAATTATTTAGAGTTCAGAAAATATCAGTTTTTATTTATTTGTTTATTTATTTATCAACATCTTATTTAAAAGCAGGGTAGTCCCGTTCAGAGCCAAACAGGCCTGCTTTATAAGGGAGCCCTGCGTTATATACAATAAATTACACAAATATGAAATTATAAATATACACATACACAGTAAAACAATGATGCGAAGCAGAAGACACAAATAACAAAAATTAAGATGAAACCAAACAAATTATTATTTACAAACTAGTGAAATTACAAATCAATTGGAAGACTGATATTGCCGGAGGCATTTTTCTTTTAAGATTTGCAGTTAGGTTGAAGACTGAATGCACATTGGTATGAATTGTATAATTTACTGGCAGTATGAGAAGGACCGTCTTTTAGATTCTTTTCTTGGTTTTGGAAAATATAACGGGTTTGAATATACGAGAGTCTTGCAGTTGTGTAACGTATGACCTGAAATTATCTTCGCCGTTAGCATGTGACCTCCTACACCATCACTCGATGTTCCCCCTTCCCAGCGCACCTATGACCAAGGCGGCCACTCGTAGGGGAAACCCCCTATCGTAGAGATTTTAGCCCACCATAGGTTACCTACGGGGAAAATGGCCTTGCGTAGGGGAAGAGTAGGGTTTTTTGATGATTTGTAGGGGACGGTTTTGACAATTTTCAGAAATATTCTTAATTCCCCGAAGGATTTCAGAGAATTTCCGTATATATTCGTCCGTTTTGTCCATCTCCGACGAAGAAATCGAGATCAAAATATTGCATTTTCTAAGGGTTTTTTTTTGTAGGGGAAAAGTACCCTTGTAGGGGAAAAGTGGATTTTTGTACGGGAAAACACAGGTTTGTAGGGGAAAATTGGGTTATTAGGCGTAGGGGAAAAGTGGTGTCCGTAGGGGAAAATACGCATGCGCCGTAGGGGGAATTAAAATTTTGAGTGGCAGCCCTGCCTATGACCCCAGGTTGGCTGTAATCAGATTCACAGATGCAGTGTTACGTGTTTATAGAGTCTTGCAAGTAAACTTTACTATGAAAGAGAGTCTTACAAGTAAACTTTACCATATAACATCCAATGATCTTTGACCGGACTATGTAATCTCCAGAGGCATGCACCATACATGAAGATGCATTTTATGACATAAGTTTGGTTGTAATCCGAGCAACTTAAAGTGATAAGCTAACATTGTGGAGCTTCAATTTAAAAAATTGTCAAACTTTGATATCTGAGCTACATAGTAGTGTTCAAATGGACAAATAAACACCCTAGAATAAAAAAGTTTGGAAAGTTATACTGCCAATGGCAAGTTATGCATCAATAAACAATTAAAACTCAGGGCGAGTTTAAATAGCATAGGTGTACACACAGTAAGTCTATGGGAGAAAATGGGCAGGTGAATCCGATCAGCTTACGATTTTCACTTTTTTAAAGCACTAAATGATTATTTTGAAATACAATTTTTTTCAGGGAGTCATTTTTATACCTTATCAAAGACAGTGGTAGCATGGGGAATCATGTAGCTCAGATTTTTTTTAACTGTGCTTAATGTTAGCCAATACCTTTAAGTGAAGTTTTGTGACAAAAGAGTCTTTCAAATAAACTTTAATATTGTGACGGACGGGCGCCATTTCGAACCCTTAGTCTCGCCTTCACCTCCGGTGGGCAAGGCCCCCCAAAAATGAACATAGAATATAGGAATAAACACATAAACTTTTTACAAATTGCTTTTAAGCATTATGAGCAATAGCAGATTTCCAAACATTGTACTCCACGGAAATGTAAAAGGCAACAGATTAAAGGGACCGAAAAGTCGCATATCGTGATGTTTTGGAGGTGGCCCGGCTCGGGTAACATTCGGGAATGCCCGTATACTTTCGGAAAACGAGTGCGCACGAATTGTGTGCATTTCCCTATGCAGCACGCATTCACTTGAAGAAAGGCGAACTGAACCTAACTGAAAATGACTCTACCCTAAACGGAATTTCTGTTCGCAGCTCCACGATTGTTATTACGCACGGCCCTGCAATAGGGGCAAGCGGATGGTATTGAATTTTACATGGATTACGAGCGGTGCATCCCTTTAAGGGGAAGACCAGCCAAAAGATGGATCGATTGTTTCAAAACAAACTGTGCTTCCAGAAACATCCAAACAATCAACCAACCAAAAATAATAACTGAAGATCGGAAGCTGTGGCGAGATGGTGTAAAGCAGAAGACACGACATATCCCAGCGATGGTGTGGATGGCATTAGTAAGTTCAGCATATTGTACATATACATGTAGAAAAATTATGAAAATATGGGCTCATTGTACACTTTTCGATACAAATATTATGGCAGGCTGTCTTTATACCAGACATAATTCACAATTAGATTATCATACAAGGTTATACACGTCTTGACCTCAGATACATATTACATTAAGTTCAAAGTATGATACCAAATTATTGACAGAAACATAGACAAGACAAGCATAATTTAAAAAGTATCGTGCAAAATCGAGTTGACGTCACGATTTTACTTTTTAGATTTATTTAGTTTATTTACAGCGTTGAATACTTCATATTGAGGTATACATGTTTTTGCATAATGTTTGGGCAGATTATTTTCTGCATTTATTCATGGTTTTGAATATAGAAAAAATAAGCAGATCTTAAACAACCTGTATCACTTGACCTGTTTACTAAATTAGATGTAATACAACTATATGAAAATAAGAAACGAAAAAATACATATACAAAAGTTATGATAATGTCAAAACAAAATATATGCATGATTTTGGATATCTAGGTATGCTTTATGACATTTGCTTGGTATACGTGGTCATAAAGTAAACTGTTGTAGCAGCTGCTGATAGTGTTTTCATATAGAACTTTCGTAAACATGTTTTGCGCTTGAAAATTTGTTATTACATGTATTCATCGTACAATATGAGTGCTTGATATGATATAATCACAGCAGAGTAATCCTAAAAATCCCATACGTCCTGAAAATAAGTGAAATGTATAACTTGATAATTATGTACATAAACATGACTGTATGAAAATATCTTTCCGAAATTTCAATCAGAGTTCGAATAAGAACAAATTCTAACGTAGCCAAAACAGTTGAGTTTGTTTACTATTTGCCGGATTTTTCTTTTAAGTGATAGGCTAACATTGTGGAGCTTCAATTTAAAAAATGGTCAAACTTTGACATCTGAGCTACATAGAAGTGTTCAAATGGACAGAATATATATGGGAGGAAATGAGCAGGTGAAGGTCAATTTGAATGCTTGTAGATTTTCACTTTTTTAAAGCACTAAAACATCATTTTGAAATGCAATTTTTTCAGGGCTTCATTTTTAGACCTTATCAAACACACTTGGAGCGTGCATTATGTAGCTCATTTTTTTTAACTGTGATAAATGTTGGCCAGTGGTTTTAAGGCAAATGCACTCATTTATCAATATGTTAGTTCGCAATATAACACCTGCGTATATTGGGCTCTAAGACTCCTACCCAGTACTTTTAAACATAATTATATTTGCGGGGATTTTCCGCCTGTCATTGTTTCATCTCCAGTGGACTCACGATAGTGTATTGACTCATGCCACGGAATATTGCAGTTTCTTTTATGTTCTGTCGTTTAAAACAGCCCTTTTTTTATCCAGGCTTTCCTATCATTCCTTCAGATTTTCCTTACGTGACTGTTTGTTAGCTTGTACTTAATCGCCATTTCTTCCATTCCTAACCTGGTCTTCACACTCTCTCACTCATGAATTTACTTAATGTCCGCTCTCTTGTCTGAGAAGTCAATAAGGTTTAATCCAGCTTTCCTTTCCTTTCTACCATGGTGTGTGCGGATTTTCTTTTACTATTATTTCCTGAAAAGTCTGTCATTAATGTTCAATGTCATATCTTTCCTCTGGAACTTTGGAATCTATTTTTGTTTTCAATATTGAATTTCTTGACATCTCCATCAGCTTTGACACTTCATATGGCTTTACAAACTCATGTATTTACACTGATCTTCTTCATCTACAGTTTCAAAATTCGTCTTGAAATATAGTGGTCGGTGTCGATGTCGGCTCCTCTGCAATTTTGCAAATCTTGGATCGCACTAAGCCATCTTATGTTGATGTAAATACCAATCTCATTCAGGGTGTTTCCTGGTTATCTCCATGATTTCTATGTATGCACTTATGCTGAAAAAAAGTGTGTACCAATGCACATGTGTATCATTCAGGTTGCAAGAAGACAGGAATTGTTAACAATTGTTATTTTTGTCCTGCCGAACCAAGGGCCAACCACGTTTTTTTTTTAAATCTAAATATGTGCCATTTTAATTGCGAATTAAGCCTCCCACTAATTATTTTAATGTCATATTTGGGAATAACGTTTATCCCGTCCTGCAGTTTTTCGTAAAAGGCATCCTGAACACTACCCTCCCTAGATAAAAAATATTGCAACATACACTTTAACGCATGCATTTTGAGTTGAAGAGGTCTGTTTATAATGATGTCCTAATGAAGTTTATTATTGGAAAATAACAAATTATTTGAAAAGAAATCAATGAATATTTTTTCTCCTTTCTTCTCCAAGGCGGAAAAATTATATAACGCAGGCGCACCCACGACAGAGGGGCTGGAACATAAAATGTTAATACTGTTTCGTCTCCCTATAGGGGTGGGGTGTTAATTCACTCTAGCATCGTAATTCGGTTTCCTATTTCCCGTTAAACGGTTGAGTAGGGAGGGTACCTTCCGCATCCTCCGTCGGCGCGTACCAGTACGTGTGTATGTGTTTGTGTATGTGTGTGTGTGTATGTGTTTGTGTATGTGTGTGTGTATGTATGTGTGTGTGTATGTGTATGTGTGTGTATGTGTTTGTGTATGTGTTTGTGTATGTGTGTGTGTATGTATATGTGTGTGTATGTGTATGTGTATGTGTGTGTATGTATGTGTGTGTGTGTACCGTATGTGTGTGTCTGTGTGTCTGTGTGTGTGTGTATGTGTGTGTGTTTTCGAATTGGAACCTTGCTATGATGACACCATCACTTACTGATTTCCATCTGATTATTGCTTTGTCATCCCCCTTGTTTAACAACGGCCATACTGACCGGATGTGGTGGTGTAAATACATGCAGAAATGATTTTTCTTCACCGGTGAGTTTCTCATTTCGTAATTTTTGGAATTATCTGTTGAGCTAAATCCCCACCCTACCTAAGTGCCCTGACTTCTACGTGGCAAACTTCGTGTCTGTTTTGGAAGAAAAAATGATCAGTGCTCTTTCTGGGGACAGGAGCTTTCCGTATGGGCTTTTAATTAAGTTCGCCATGATGCTTGACGCTGGTTTCAACGTTGGCTTGTGCTTGCTATTTTTTTTACAGGGTCTGGTTGCTATTGCTAACCGTAAACCCAACCCTTCCTCCTTTATCCGGGCTTGGGACCGGCACTGGTTGGGATTCCACAACCAGAGGCGGAGTTATATTATGTAAGAACTTCAATGTAATTATCGTATTTGTTTGCCAAGAATACAATTAGTGTATAGGATTTTGTAAACAAGTTTTCCGTGTTACATGATATGTTGGAAACAAAAGGAATAAATAAATGAAGCGAAGAAAAATAAGGGCAACTGTGATTGCCGCGGAGGTGTATCTAATATTTGAATTAATAAATGTTGCGACCTTTAATCATACAAACGTGACTAAAAAAAAAAAAAAAAAAAAAACCCCTAGATATTTGATTATGCCATAGTCATTGTTCTTTTTCAAATAATATTTGCAGGCACGATAAGAAGCACGATAATGACCTCTTTTAAAAGGAAGTGAAAAAATGCACTTAAATTCGAAGTGAATTTAGAGTGAACACAGTGATTTTTACTTCTCATGGGTGACCTCATGGATCAGTCACTTTGGCCTGATAGCACAAATGATAGTAGTAGTAGTAGTAGTAGTAGTAGTAGTAGTAGTAGTAGTAGTAGTGGTAGTAGCATAGTTATTAGTAAGGTAGACTTAAACTTGTGTACACGTACATAATACAGTCCCAAATACTATTAAACTGAAACATTAAAAGCAACGTTAGAAGAAAAATTTCAGATTTCAAATTTCAAAAAATAATTTCAGAATACAGCCGCTGCTAATTGTTTACAGGTCTGGATTCTGGTTAAGCGCTTCCAGTTCTTCTTCTGTTGCGTTCTTTTTATATTTCTGCTTTTCTTCAACTTTGATGCTACTATCTGAAGAGTCACAATCTGTTTTAATTGCATCAGATTTTGATTGTTTGTCTTCATTTTTATCCACACGTTCATCTTCGCGGTCACAATGAGATGATATTTCGTCCCTGCTGCAGGTGGGTGCGGCAGATGATGGCTGATTTCGCTCCTCGTTTTCAGAACACGAAATCGGTGTAAATCTTATCATTGGATCAGGTGCACTTTCCAAGTTCGCCGAGACGCTTGCACCTGTTTCGGATACCGTAACTGAAAACGTGTCTTGGTCAGTGATTACGTTGAGTTGTAAGTCATCATAGTCATTGGGTTTTGGTTCATGATGTGGTAGCGATGAAGCCTCTTCAGACCCTTCAACAACAAAAACATGAGGAAAAAGAAAAGAACAAAATTGAGAGAGTTGTATCGACTTAAGAGTTAAAGTAATAGGCTAACATTGTGGAGCTTCAAATTAAAACATTGTAAAACTTTGCTATCTGAGCTACATAGTAGTGTTGGAATGGACAAATAAAAACCCTAGAATACAAAAGTTTGGAAATTTATGCTGCCATTGGCAAGATATGAATGAATAAACAATTATTACTCGGGGCGAGTGAAAAATAGCCTAGATCACACACGGTAAGTCTATGGGAGGAAATGAGCAGGTGAATCCGGTCAACTTACGATTTTCACCTTTTTAAAGCACTAAATAATCATTTTGAAATACAATTTTTTCAGGGCTTCAGTTTTTAAACCTTGTCGAAGACACTGGAGGGCGCGAGGAAGACATGACGCATGCTCAATGCATCACAAGTGTACAAGCTGAAGGACCCCTTTTTTTTGCATTCAACAACTGATTTTCTAACATAAGTTCCACCTCCTCAAGATGTGCAACCTGGGTCTCATGCCAAAACCAGCCTACGTCCTTGGATATACACTTGACGACAGCATATGGCAGTTTGCGTGAAGTTTGCAAAGTCACTAATGCGATATTATTGGTGAAAGAGGCAATGGATATCTGCATGCTGTCCCTAAAAATAGTAATATGATTTGAAATGGCTTCTGCAGAAGTGGTCGCGGTGAGCCCTGTATAAACCTAGTCCTAAATTTTAACCAGTCACCTGAAGTGCAGGATTTTGACAAGAAGTTTGCACATTCAGAGGTAGTCTATTTACACCTTGTAAAATGGCATGATGTGTATTGAAAAATAATGCAAAACACTTTCTACGACCATAAATAAAACATAACCTAAACAGTGTTCAGTTTGTATTTCGAAACATAATATGATTATAATAATGATTATCATAATAACGATTATTTGAAAACTCAAATGCAAAACATGCCTTTTGCCACCCATAAGAGCTAAATCACGACTTTATAACTTTTCGTAACATGTTCAGATTTTTCACAAAATTAGAGTAATTTGGCTGCGCGCAGCCGATGGGGTCCGGGGGGGGGGGGGGGTCGCTCTCCACATGGCCTGCTACGCACCCGCGTCCAGAAAAAGCGTCGTAAAGGGTCCCTTTTCCAGCCCTCGGGTGTCGTCGACGTCTTTTGGAAAAAGGGTAGCCTTTTCAGCACCGTTTGCTGGTATTCGCCACTTAGGGTAGCCTTTTCTCACTTGTCACGCCATTTAGGGTTACTAATTTGTTTATGTAGATTACGCCATTTAGGGGTGCAATTTTTTTTTTTTATCTAATAACATCTCCAAAATGAACGTTTGATAATTAGGAGAATTATTTATGAATTGTTAAGTGAATCTCTTCGGGTTGCGCAATGTACAATAATGTTTTAGATGAGAAGGACAATTGGGTGGGGTATCAAATTAGTTGATTTCACTGTTTACGCCACTTAGGGTATCAAATTAGTGGATTCCCTGTTCACGCCACTTAGGGTATCAGAATAAGTGGATTTCCTGGGAGTCACGCCACTTAGGGTAGCTTTTCTGATGTGTTACGCCATTTAGGGTTGCAAATTTAGTTATGTAGGTTACGCCGTTTAGGGTGCATTTCTGAGGTTGTTGGACACGGGTGGGAGACAGGCCGTGTGGAGAGCGACCCCCCCCCCGGGGGATGGGGTATGCCTCCGCACCCGCCATCCAATTTCAAAATTGAAATGGATCATTCATGTATGTATGTATTCAATCTGATTTAAAGTCTTTTACGTTACCATGGTAGTGAACTTAAATGAGATACAAGGTCCTGTGATTTTTATATCACATTTCATAAAACATAATTGACCAAAGTAACATCATCATCTACTCAGCCGTTAAGTTATAGCGGTAACGAACCCTGTAATCAGACATGTATGGGGCCTTGTGACCCTTGACCCTTCAACTCTGAAATCTCATCAGTGCCCAATAATACATACTTCACCGAAGTTACATCAATTCCGATAAGCCGTTCTCATGTTATTGTGGTAAAGACACCAAGTATGTGGCCTCGTGACCTTCGACTTTTGACCTTTCAACTCCAAAATCTGATCAGTTCACTGGTGCCTTACAACACTTACTTCACCCAAGCTACATCAATATCCAGTAAGCCGTTCTCTCATTATGTGGTAAAGACACCACGTATAGGGCCTCGTGACCTTTGACCTTTGTCTTTTAACCCTGAAATCTGATCAGCTCATTGGTGCCTTATAATACATACTTCACCCAAGTAACATCAACATCGGACCATCCATTCTTAAGTTATGGTAGAGCCCAAATCCAAATGAATTGGAGAGGAAATCACGACCACCCCTCTCCCACTCGCTTAGCGACTTTTCGGCGGTTTGCTTGACTGGAAAAAAAAATTGGACCTTGGATTTGGAATTGAAATTTTTCCTTGTCCCCCCCCCCCCCCAGCTGAGCGACTTTTCGGCGGCTGAGCTGTCCGGGAAAAAATAGACCAAGGATGAAATTGCCTCCCCTGACGACGTAAGCCTCGTACGCCACTGACACAGAGTATCTTAAAACTATAGATAATAATTCTAAATATGGCAGAGAAAGTAGAAAACAACAAACAAATACTTACTTTTTCGGGTTCTCCTCCTTAATCTGATTTCCCGTTTGTACAGGCAAATAAAAATTCCCGTTGTAATTAACGTGATAGTAAAGAAAGTAGTCATTGCCAAAAAGCCGCCGAAATAATTTAAAGACACTGCAGAAGTAATATCAGATATAAATGATTCAAATGAGTGCCATTAAACCCTTAAAAAAGACATTATAAAGTGAATTTATGTTATCAAAAATATTGAACTATACGAGGAATATTTGTATTATTGTATTGCATATTAAATATTATTATATCATATAAGCATTCAATCGAATTTAATAATAATTCAAAATCTATTCAAACATGGTCATTTGGATCAGTATTCTCAACACGTTTTGTAATATTTATACAGCCATTATGATAATCTGCATGCACAAAATACTATTATTATTTTAATATTTTCTGTTGTGCTGTATGTCTCTTCATGTTTCGTGATTGTTTTTGTACCCAGTGTCGTTGTTTATGTATTCTTTGTTTGTAAATGTGTATGTATACCCTGCCTCTTGTCATCTTGAATGTTCTTTTACATTCCAAAGGTGACAGTGGACATGGGTGATATTGTTTGTACTTCTTAAGATGCAAGAAATAAAGATGATTTATATATTACTACGAATAATTTCGTGATCAATGAAATCAACTTCAAAATAATTCGATGAAAAGGGGAACAGATTTTCATGGCGTTAATCTGAAAACTCGCTCTCCGACTGCTGAACAGGCCAATTGACCGTAGCATAAGAAAGAGAGAGAGAGAGAGACAGAGAGAGACAGACCAAAACTTCATACTGCAAGCGTTGAATTAAATAATAATAATAATAATAATAATAATAATAATAATAATAATAATAATAATAATAATAATAACAATAATAATAATAATAATAATAATAATAATAATAATAATAACAACAAACGTTCTTGTATAGTATAGCAATAATGCCAACATCACTGAGGGCATTAGTTAAACTTATGCGACACGAGGTACTGTGGAACAGTCTGAACACACGGCGATAGCGAGTGTGTTTTTGAGACAGTTTCGCAGTTACCGAGTGTAAGATTATTTTAACTAATGCCCGAAGAATGATGTGCATTATTTGTTTTATAAAATGGTCTCGTACGTCCGTGTCATTTTGATAACAAGTGGAAAACCTGATGTACGAGTACGAGTTAGAACTCGTTAAGACGCGAGACAAGCAGCCCGAGTCCTGACTACGTTTAGACGATTTAGGTCACTGGGCATTCATAGTATTCTTAATGACGTGAACGCGTAACGTTAGCCATTGGCATTCGTCAAACAATCAATTCCTAGGGGCCGGATTAACTCCGATTAAAAATTTGAAGGGGCCACTTCAAAAGGACTAAATTTAGTTGCAGCGTTTTTAATTCTATCCAGTAGTCGCGACGAACCGCGGGCAGCGTAACGAACTCACCTAACAGTAACAACAAGTTAGACGGCGGTAGGTACGGCACTTCGATATTGAACCTTGTGAAGGCAATCTGTGCTGGATAGTCGATTGATTTTATGCTTCAAATGTTCAGAAACCGAAGTAAGCGCTTGTTTAGTGTGAATGCATCGTTCGCTAAACATTCCTGTATTTCTTCATTTGACGAATCGGCGACTTGGCCAAATTTCCGCGTTGGTGTTTTATCGATCGCCGCTACACACCGATAACACG
Organism: Eucidaris tribuloides; assembly: GCA_001188425.1. Lineage (NCBI taxonomy): Eukaryota > Metazoa > Echinodermata > Echinoidea > Cidaroida > Cidaridae > Eucidaris > Eucidaris tribuloides. The sequence goes on from JZLH01S0617823.1 coordinate 22,389, forward strand.
TACGCCCACCTGTCAACGCGCAATGATCCTCGCCGCCGGTGCGTAATTCGCGGCAGGTAGCTAGGCGCGCGCCAGGGACGATTAATGTATGGAAACACAGCGGTCATTAGTACGTCATATTCCCCGGTCATTATCATGGGTCAGTTAGAATTTTGCCATTTATAAAATAAAAGACTGGTACGGTGATACGCTCAACCAATCATTTGATAGGCACGTACTGACCATTTATAACAACATGCATATTACGTAGGCTTATCGCCGTCTCTATGAGCGCGTTATTATTTAGCCATGGTCGATAACAGGTACATTTTAAGCTAAGCCAGCTGTTACGTCGCTGAGCTATAGATTGACCGACCAGGTACCATTTATACACGCTGGTTGGAGAGCGTGCAACAGATTAAAAGTATGTCTTGCTGAAGTGACATAAATGCCTGGGCGGGAGTTGGACTCGAACCCGATACTCTAGATTTATCAGGCATACGCGCTTGACCAATCTCTTGTCCTACGCACCTCTGTATATATTATATATAGGGTAAAATGGGGGTAACTGGACACTGAAGCTTAATGACTTAAGCAAAGATATCTGTAAATATTTTGGAAAAATATTACTTTAATTTTTTATTAGTGTTTCTGATTGAACCTTTTAAACTTATGTTTGTGATCATTTTTAATTACATATACGTTTATTCTAATATTTAGAATAAAATGTTTAATTGTCAGTGTCTATGTTATACCTCTCAAAATTGACCCTAACCTGTGGTGGTTAACTGGAATCAGTATGTGGGGTATAGGTGGAACAGTTTTGTTTTTATTGTCTTGCCAGGATCCTATTTTTCATATTCGCTGTCACATTTATATGGAGGCCACAGTTGCTTTACATGAATATTTTTTGCAAAAATTAAAAAAAATAATACATGAATATTTGTCATTTTATGTTTTTTATTTGTGCATTATCATAATTGATGATTTTTTCTCCGTTTTTTACGATCAACGCTAATCAAAATAGTGGATTTTAAGATACAAAACCCATAATTTTTTATCAAATAGTACTTTGATTTTTGTAATTTATATTCATACCTCGGATAATATTTATTTACATAGTATTCGTAATTTGATATTAAATCCTAATAATATATTAATTAATTGTGTTTTCGAAATGCAAATCAGTCAAGCGTGTCCCACTTACCCGCAAAGGGAATCCAGTTGGGGTAACTGGAACAACCGTGTAAACAATTACCTATTTACTGCTAATTTGCATAATTTCTCGTGATTTCGCTATTTCCCTTCGCATTCTTGCAGTTCATTTGATTAATAGATAACAAACGACATTTTCAATTTTTTCTGTGATCAAGAATAAATTCATAGATTTAGCATTTATAACCCTTAATATTAAGTATTATTTTAGGTAACTTGTACTCTTTTTATGGTTTGGTATCAATTTTGGGACATTATCTGATCAAATTCATGCGCAGGTAACCCCAGTTTTGGTATGAGAAAGCGAAAGCAAACATATGCGTTGGTTATAAGTGGAGCTACTGCGTAGTATATTGCCAGATTTTATTCTTGGATTGAGGCCAATATATTGTCCGTGTTCCAGTTACCCCACTGTTCCAGTTACCCCAATTTACCCTATAGAGAGGTAACTCCCTAAAGGAGGCTTTCATCAACGCTATGAAAGTTACGATTGATTCCATAATTATCTCTGATATAAAGCACGAACAATTCCAAAAAATGACCACGCTTCATCAATCAGATGATAAATCGCCTTTCGCATAGACCTGAAAATAATTGTTAACCTTTAGTGGAACAAGAGCTGTACTAGCTGTCCATTAACACGCCTCAATTTCAAGAGCATCCAGACGCTCTGCCCCGTTGATCTCATTCCGTAACACTTATTTGATGATAAAATTAGTGATAATTGATCAATATTCCAAATAACAATATGTCTCTAAATTACCCAACCTCTATAAGTACCCAATCTTTTTATATGTTGAACTGACTCTTTAGGTTTGATTTTTTTTCAAAAGTGGCTTGTCTTATAGTGAATGGAATGAAGTATTAACACCTGACGATATCAATAATGCGTACAATACATACCTTTGTGAATTTAAGAAAGCACATGATAATTCTATTTCAAGGAAAGAAAGTAAATGACAAACTCCGCGTGAAGCCTGGATTACTTATTTTTTTGATTAAATTGTATTAGAAAAAAAGATAAATTATACAAAAGATTTTGTGAAAAAAAGATGTAAGTCGACGGAAAAGAAATTTAAAAGCTATCGTAATAAATTAAACGAATTCTACGTAAAGTAAGGAAATAATAGTATAATTCGTTGCCCCCCCCCCAAAAAAAAATAAGAACCACCTACCGAAAGTGTAAAATATTTTTAATGATTTAACTGGAAAATGCAAATCGGAATCTTTTGCCATGTTATTTTATGAAAAATGACCGTAAATTGTTGGAATACAGGTCAAATCAAGCACAAGCACAGGCTTTGGCGGAATCAGTCAATTTATGGTCAAGCAGGTTAAACATCTTATTTATAAGCCTCTTGTTCATTTATGTAATTTATCAATTTCTTCTAATAAAGTTTTTAAAAATATGAGTGAAATCATTCCATGCATTTTGTAAGAAAGGTGAACCTCATCATTCATTTTCGAATTACAGACCCATGACTTTACTGCTTCGTTTCTCTAAGTTGCAAGAAAAATTGATTTACGCGTATAATAGGCTTTTTTGTCCCATTATTACGAACAATTTATCAAATAATTCACAATGTGGTTTTACAATAAATTCTTCCTGTGACCTAGCTTTGATTGATCTTCACGATCACATCCTTTATAATTTAAACAATAATTTACACTCAGTTGGCATATTCATTTGCTTATTAAAAACCTTTGATGTAATTTGATTTGATTTGATTTGATTTTATTGTTCCACATCTCAAACATAACATAAATATAGTAATACAATCGATAAAACAAATACAAGATATAACGTCGTAATCAAGGGATATAGACAATTTAACAAACATGAAAAGTGAGGGACCTATTAAAAAGCGAAGCTTGCATTGTATAGGTCCCTATAGTGAAAATATTCAATTAAGTCTTATTAAACAAACGACATACAACAAGGACGTTAAAATGAAGGAGGAGGACGTAGGAAAAGGAGAGATAAAAGAAGGAATTAAAGTAAGAAGAAAAACAAATTAAAGTAAGAAGAAAAACTAAAATAAAAAAATAAATGAATAGAATAACGAAATTACATTATGTCATACTGAGATCTGCCCTCAGCTCACAAAAGGAAGTAACTCTGATTTTTATCAAATTGGCATGCTCTACATGATGGTGAAGAAATTAAGGTCATACGATCCCTAATTCCCGAGATATGGACATATCAAAAGGAAGCAACTCTACAGATTTGCATAGAAAGAAAAACACATTTTCTTTATTTACTAAGAAACTCATTTCACAGAGTTACCTCCCTTTGTGAGCCGACGGCAGAGATAGCCATATATACACATACTGAGTTTCCTCGTCACCCGAGCAACATAGTTACGTAACAATATACAAAATTCACGATGATTTAGGAATAGCCTTGACGTGAGTGAATCAATTTAGAGAATGAGACACAAGCGCGGAATAAACAACGAATCTAAAAGAAAAGGAATTTAGTATACAATTACTAATATTAAACATAAGCCTGCACAAGGGATTTTTTCAGTTTGCGTTTAAAACAATTCAGTGTCAGCGATTCAGTGATGTTACAGTCAAGGCTATTCCAAAATGTCGGACCTGTGTGAACTATTGTTTTGAGTGCAAATACAGTTCGTACTGGGGAGAAGTGAAATGAGTTTTGCTGTCTTGTAGGATAAGAATGGACAGCGTTATTTTTTACAAACATGAGAGGGAAGGCATGGGGCAATTCATCTTTGGATAACTGATACATAAATATGCCAAGGGAGTAAGAATATATATCAAAAACCTTTAGTAAGTTAGTTCTTTTGAAAAGTGGGCTTGTTGGTGCTAAATAATCTGTACAATTGATAGTCCTTATCGCTCGTTTTTGTATTCTAAATATAGAGTCCATTCGTGTTTTGGAACAATTCCCCCAAGCCAATATACTGTAATGGAGATACGGAAGTAATAAGGTCGAATATAAAGAACGTAATATATGTGTGGGGAAAAAGTGTTTAAGTTTCTGTATAACACCCAAGTTTCTCGACAGTAATTTACACAAGTAATTTGTTTGTTCTTGCCAGGATAACTTACAATCAATAAAGAGACCAAGAAATTTGGTTGAATTTGTCTGCTGTAAGTTTACACCATTAATTGAAATTAGACCAGGTAAATGAGTAATTGAGTTGCTAAATACCATGAAATTAGTTTTGTTTAAATTTAAAGGACAATTTGTTAGCTCGAATCCAATCATTGACGTAATTCAACTCAGTGTTAAGCATATCAAGTAACGTAATAGGATTTTGGTGTGTCAAAAAGAGACTTGAATCGTCAGCAAACAAAAGGAAAGAAAGGAGTGTGGACGACTTGGGTAAATCATTAATGTAAATAATGAAAAGAAGTAGTCCTAATATGGAGCCTTGTGGAACACCACATGTTATGTTTTGTGTGCTTGAATCAGAATCATTCATATGTACAAATTGCGATCGATTTGTGAGGAAATCTCTGAACCACTCCAAGACCTTGCCACGAATCCCGTAATGGAAAAGTTTGTACAATAATGTTTCATAATTAATTGTGTCAAAGGCCTTGGAGTGGTTCAGAAAAACTACCAACAGTGTGTGATTTTGCTTTGATAGCTTTAACAACTTGATCTAATTATTAGCAACAAAATGGCGTGTGTAGTTGAATGTTTCTTACGAAAACCAAATTGTGTATTAACTAAAATATTGTGATCGTTTAAAAACTTTATGGTTCGGGAGTAGACAACTTTTTCAAGTACTTTCGAAAATGACGTGAGAAGAGAGATAGGTCGATAATTACCCAAGTCGTCGACATTTCCTTTCTTAAAAAAAGGAATGATCTTGACAACTTTTAATTCATTTGGAAAAATCCAGTCGTTAAGACAAATTAAATATGTGAGTCAAGGGCGGAGCTATTTCATGAATAATTTGTTTAAGAAGAAATATTGAGATACCGTCACAATCTGAACTTTTGTTGACTTTTAAATGATCAACTATGTCAATAATTTCTATTTCCTCGACGAGTATAAAAAAATAAAGAGCTGGGGTTGGGATTCTTAAGAAATGAATTAAATGTTTTGTCCGATGCATGGATGTTTCCGGCTAAATTTGGTCCAATATTTACAAAATAAGTGTTAAAAGCTTCAGCAATTTCAAAGGGTACAAATCGATATGTTTGCCCCCCAATATTTTCATTGGTGGGGCGATCGCCCACCCCCCCATCCCCTGCCCCCCAGGATCGACGCCTCTGTTTCTTTCTCTACTATGTGCCCATCAGAGGCCAAAATACAAAAAATAAACAATAACAAAAATAAAAGGAAATCACCTTCAGTGACGAATGTGTGTATATTTGAAAAAAAAGGTTTTAATTCACTCAATATGGAAGACAAACAAGATAAGGCACATTTAACTCAGGAAAAAAAACATTACATGTATTTGCCTTTAATTAAAATGGGAGGGGGGGGGGGGTGGGCCAAACAGTAGGACGGCATAATTTTGCTACCCCATGAGGGCATTAAGATGAGATGCCAAATGCTCCTTTTAGGCACAAAATGTTCGTTCAATATAATTTACCTTATCATGTCTACTGTAGGCCTATACGTTACTGCCCCGTTAGGAGCAAAAAAGAATGAAAATGAATAAAAGAAAAAGAAAAAATAACATAATCATAAAAGAGAATCACCTTCATCGACAAAAGTGAGTAGACTAAAAAAAGGCGTAATTTCACAAAGGGCACATTTCATTTTGAAAAAAGGTCATTTTCTTTAATCCAAAA